>JARHVA010001626.1:175000-225000 GCA_037957365.1 Torreya grandis
TTCTAACATGAAATATTAACTACTATTACCAAAATGAACTAGACAACAAAATAAACAATATGATAATCACTAAAATGTCCCAATTATGCTCTTCACAAAAATTTTGTGATATTACCAATATCACTACATTTTTTTCTCACTATGTTTTATCCTCGTGATATTTTTGTCATACTACATTTTTATCATACTATGTTTTTACCTCTATATTTGTGTATGCTATGTTATCATATAGAGCTAGTCAACACAGCTTAGTTGTATCTACCTTGTTGAATGTCTTTATTTTTATTTTTTTGAAATAGAAGGCGAGAATTTACATTTCATATAACATACCTTGTGTGTGTTTATATACCTTTAAGGTTGTCTTTGCTCGTGGACATGGGATTATAATACGTGTGTAGTTAATATGTGTTTTAGTATGGTTGTGTTAATGGTTGAAGTGTTTACTTGTGTAGAGTTAGTGTTGCACAAGAGAAAAAATAGCAATGGATTCATGGGTTTTATTTGGGTGAAATTTTGGGTGTCACATCAAAAATAAGCCAAACATGTGGAATGCTTCACATGCAAGACCCTAGAATATTCTAAATAAAGAATCACCAATTCAATAAAATAATAATTTATTTTAGACATCTAAGAGAGTTTTTTAATAGAATATTAATTTTGACGAAACCCAAAAATTAATTACAAAATAGGTACATAATTTGCCTTGTATTCCAATATTTACTAAAAAGAGTAAATTGAAAAAATTGAAAAATCTATACCAAATTTTAATGAACAAAAAGAGGTTTCTGAGTATACCAACTTGAACAGAAAATACCTCTGATGAATTTTAAAATATATGTGTTTAGAGGTTGAAATTAATCAATCAAGGAAGAAGTAACTTGCAAACATATGGACATAAAGCCCTTGTAACCAAAGGAGAGTAAAACCTTATGATAAAGTTTCAGATATAAAAATTCATCACAACAAGTTGAAATCTTAAGAGGTGTGGAAGCCCTAGATTAGAAAAAAAAACATTCACATACATTAGATTCATCAAATATTTAACACTAAGTTATATGGATGTAGATCCTGTTAGGTTAGATAGAGTTAAGAATATAGAAATGATTAGACACAAGTGTGATAAACAAATCTATAGCATGTTAATTAATTGAAAAACTTAGATAGAACATATAAATAATTTATTATACTAAGATCTACTAAAATAGAAAGTACAACTATGCTAGATATTGTAATGATAATGAAAATAAGATACCTAGTTATATTGTTAATACAGATCTGGATCTAGAACAAGCATGAAGTGCTTATTAAAAGATTTTTTTGGACTAGTCGTTAAATTTTGGATTAAGTGTCTCTATAATCACAGACACTTGCATCAACCTATGATAGTTGCATCGATGCTAATATCTAGGTCAAACTTAAGTGCCCTGTATGGAATAGCTACTGAAACAAGATGTAACTACTTAGATGAACTTGGGTTTTTATTTACCTTCATTCTGGTGCACTCAAATCTATGTCATGGAATGTCACTTCTTGTCAAATGAAAAAACCTTAGTTATTCATTTTTCATAGAATTTTTGGAGAAAAATGGGTTAGTGGACACATGGTACTGACCTACCCCAAAGACCCCTTTATCAATTAGCACTGCGTATATAGTTAAAATTTTAAGAGGGCCTCAAACTTATGCAATTCTCCCTTATGTGTTGGTTTGTGTGTGAATCATGCAAGGTGTGATAGCAAGTACAACAATGTGACCTAACATATAACTTGGTAAATATAACTCTCGGGATACTCTTTCAGTACATCAGACCTATAGATATGTTGTTTATATGATTGACATAGAAATAGGAGAAAATAGGGAAGCTTTGTTAATTTGAGTACTTGATTGAATACTTTTGGTAAGTTACCTAGTGAGTAGGTAAGAAGTTTCTAGGTGAGAAATGAATGAGGGTTGATCTTATATTTATACCAATCCCTTTAAAAAATAAATTTCAAATAACACTTAGGTTGACCATTAGGATACATTTCATTTGCAAATTAGATAAATATTAGGGCACTAGACACTTATGTCAGAGTAGGACACCTGTATTGGCGTAGGTGTCTATTCAGGATGCAAGTGTTTAGGGAGCTGGAAAATAGGTACATAGTCAAAACTTGCAGAGGTGGAAGATGAGTAGGTTTTAAGCATTTTGGACAAGATAAAAGGTTTGGATCATCAACATAAGACTGGTCAGACTAAAAGATAGGCTAAGGGGAACAAGAGAGCAGATGTAAGACTTACAAAAGTAGGAAAGGTCTAGAACTAAGAGAAACAACTAAGATCTGAGTTTGTCAATTGTACCAGACTGATATGTTGTATAATTCAAAAATAGTGTCTACATTTTTTTTATATTTCTTAAAACAAAGAAAGTCATCATAAGAATAAATATTTAAACTTAAAAATTATGTTTGACAACAACCCAGTGTAATGTGACCAAATCTTAAAGAAAATTATAAGTTTAAAATTGACATAATCTCATCTAATTTCTTTAAATAATTTGGAGCACAATAGTTTTTAAGAAAATATATTGCTTATTTAAATCATAACATGAAATTATTTACATGTTTGGATCTTAAAACACATGAACTACAATAAAAGTTTTATATATATTCAAGTTCTCATTACATTATAACCATCCAATAATCATATTAATAAACAAATTTGAGGATTGGGAATCATAGCTTAATTTATACTTATGATGGGTGTTTTTATGAGAATAATTTCTTATGTCAAATATATATAAAAAATAACATTAACCTTTGGTGATCCAAACTCTTGCATGTTTTCTCCTACAATGCAATCATATAATGATAACATAATATTCCCCCTTATTTAAACATGTTCTTAAGTTAGATATAGTCATCCAAAATGAACAGTATGATATTCCCCTTTATTTAAACATGTTCCTAGGTTAGATATAGTCATCCAAAATGAAGTATGATTAACATGTTCCTAGGTTAGATATAATCATCCAAAATGAAGTATGATTAAAGAGAAAATATTTGTCTTATAACAATATAAATAATATAAATTATTTTTCACTTATAATATTATAACATAAGGGTATGCTCAAGAAAGCTATAATTATTAAGAAAGAGATAGTTTTCATATTCATAAAAGAGAGGACACTTCATACATGTTTTTCTTAATGCCAACATATTTTCAATCAAAGATTTATTATGGAGGAGTTATATTTCTTGAATCTTATTCATTTCTAATTAATCCTCATCCTGCACTAGCCAACAAACAAATTACATTAGCATGGTAATAACAATGTTTCTTCTAAATTAGAAAATTTTCGAGGTGAGTGTAAATATATATTTATCCAAAATAAATCAAGCATAAAATAATTCAATATACATACTACTCATTCCAAGTTGGCATAACATTTCAACTAATTTAAGAATTTGTTTTTCTTCAGGAAAACAAAAATATTTCAACATTAAAATGCCACAGTCAACAATAAGCCTCAACTTAATATCAAACTCAGAAGTGTGTAATGCATACTCAACTATTCAAAAATTATCTTAACAAAAATAAATGCTTAGAAGCTACAGATGTCCATGCACATCATAGTTTGTAAGTCAAGTTCACTCGATTGTTCCAAGTGTTGATGTTGAAGGAGCAGTGTCGGGATCTCACTTCCAGCCTAACTTATTGTATTATTTAAGACATAATTTGTTTGGTGGAGGCCGACAGGGAAATTGAAGAGATGCGACTCTTTCCTCTCGCTTGTATATATATAGAGTGATTTCTCAATGTTGAAAAAGAATAAGAAGAAGCATAATTCACAAGGCAGAGCAGAGTTCTAAGGAGTAGATCAAGTTATTTCAAGAGCAAATCAGATTTATCAAGTGTAATCTTATTCTTTGTGCTTCAAGAAGTGAAGCCATCCCTATAGGCCTTGGATTTGACCATTATCAAGCAAATTGTTGTTCTTATCATTCAATATATAAGAGATATATTGTCTCTAGGTTTTTCCCTTCAAGTGGAAGGGTTTTCCCAGGGTATATTGTTGTGTTCATTGTTCATTGTGTTGCATTTTCTGATTGTTTCAATTCTGATCATAAAACTAACATGGTATCAGAGCGGGTTTGAAAAAGATCATGATCAGATTTGTCATTGCAACAATACTATATTGTTCTTTATATCCCCTGTCTATCCCTATTTTAGTCAAGATAATGAACAGTCTTAAAATTCAAGTTAGACTCGAAGGAGCATCCAACTTCACATCATAAAGGTTTAGAATCATGCTCACCTTGGAAGAAAATGACTTGGCCGAGTTTGTGGAAACCAAAGTTCTCGAACAATCGGAGGAAGAAGAGAAGTTGCAGTTGCTCCGGGTGAGAGTGCAGAAGACGAATAAAAGAGAGTGCATAATCTTGGTGGTTTAAAGAGAAGCCATTAGCGAGAATGTTGAGGACCGCAAGCTCTGTAAAGTTGAAGAGAGAAGGCGGCAGGGGTCCTGTGAGATTATTATTGTCGAGATTAATGTGCAAAAGGCGAAAGAGCATGCCCAACTCTCCGAGAATGCTGTCGACCAGATTGTTTTGCGCAAGGTCGATCTTTTGCAGCATAGAACAGTTCCCCAGTGCTCCAGGAATGCTGCTGCTATGGTTTTTACCATAGGAAGATAGAATTTGTAGGTTATCTAGACTTCCAAGCTCGGGGGGAATGCTTCCCGTCAGATTATTTTTGGATAGGTGAAGTTCCTTCAGTTTTCGAAGGCATCCGAGTGCCGGAGGATTGTAGCCACTGAGGTTGTTGTGGGAGAGGTCCAGGAGTTGAAGAGATGACAGATTTCCAAGCTCAGGAGGGAGGAATCCTCCCAAGCTCAAATTCCTGAGATACATTCCCACAACAACGCGCCGTTTGCACAGAATGCCTGTCCAGTTGCAGACCGGGTGGGATGTGTCGTTCCAATCCTGCAATGCTAAAATAGGATCGTTCGTTGCTGCAACTTTGAGTGCCATGAGAGATGCCACTGTCATTGATGTAAGATGTCAGCTATGAATGAATAATTTTGAGCCCGTGATGATTCTTGACTACTGCATGTCATTCTGTGGCGCGTCTACCATATGCCACCCTCTAAGATTTTATGCGGTACATTGATTTTTTGTGGCAAAGCCATACTCATGGATTCTTGACAATTGCATGTCATTCAGTGGCATGTCTATTATATGTCACTTCATAATATTTATGTGGTATATTAGTTTAAGGAGAAGAAGTGTGGTCCTCAGAAGCTGCAGACAAGAAAGAGTGCAGTCAACGTTGGAAAACTGTGATGTAAGATGAAATGAGAGCAGAAATGGAGGAAGTGAAAGTGCTGAGCATGTGGGTGAGTCCCTTTGGCATGCACGTCTTGATTGGATTGGAAGAGAAAGGTGTGAAATATGAATTCCAAGCAGAAGACGTTACCACCACCAAGAGTTAGCTGCTGTTGCAAATGAATCCAGTCTACAAGAAGATACCCGTGCTCATTCACAATGGCAATCCCATCTCCGAGTGTCTGATAATCCTCCACTATATCGATGAGGTCTGGCCTTCCAAGCCACTTCTACCTTTCGAGCCATATGACTGTGCGCTTTCCAGATTCTGGGCTGGCTTCGTAGACAACAAGTTCTATGATTCAGCAACTCGTGTATTGAGAACAAAAGGGGAGGCTCAAGAGGAGGCCAAGCGTGACATGTTGGCGAATCTTGAATTTTTTTTTAAGGGGCATTGAAGCAGATGTCACGAGGCTGGGGGCCTTATTTCGGTGGAGAAGAATTCGGCTTCATAGATATTGCCTTCATTTCCATTTGCGTCCTGGTTCCATTTTTATGAAATTGTTGGGAATTTCAAGCTCCCGTTCGAGACTCAATTTCCGTTGCTCCGTGCGTGGGTTAAGAAATGTATGGAGAGGGAGAGCGTCAAGAAAATACTTCTAGCGCCTGAGCGTGTTCTGGAGTTTCGCCTGCAAGTGAAGAAAATTTTTGTGGCAGATTGAAATAACCATTGTTGCCCCCGTTTGATCCAGGAAATTATGTACATATAGTATTTTTTGTGACCGTAGCCTGTTGATGTGGTAGAAATCCACATAAGTGTGAAAGCAGCCAAGGCGTTGAAAAGAGCCGAGTAGCTGTGTATTGAAGAAGGATGTAAACGATGAAACGTGTTGTGAGATGGTAGCAATAGCCATCGAGAAGTTGTATTAATGATTATAGAATGGCATTCAATAATTAAGAGTTCCGTAGAGCTGAAAAGAGATCTATTGTGCATCATAGATAGCAGTGGTTGTGATTAAGGGGGGAGTATTGGAATTAATCACCAACTATTTCTGTCTCTAGCTGCCTCACCGTGCCTATAATTGGAGTTAGATATGAGAGCCTCTATAGGCTAATCACTTGTCCACTTCAGGTATTAGTACATGATTCTTCAAACTTGTGTGATCTTTGACATCGAAGATTGGCTCACCTACACTTTCGGGCTCTACCTATCATGGAGAAGATGGTCATGAGTCCTCCAAAATTCTACCAGGACCATGTAGGCACGTGCAAAGGTTGTGCCATGGAATTGAAAGAAGTACTTGAGAGGTTCAAAGAATTTAAAGCTCAGGTAGAGAACTTATCTGAGAAAAGAATCAAAGTTATGAGATCTAAAAATGGAGGGGAGTACACCTCTGAAGGATTCCATAATTTTTGCATTGAAGCAGGAATTAAGAGGGAGTTTTGTGTCCCTTACAACCCTCAATAGAATGGTGTTGTAGAAAGGTAGAACAGATCTATTGTAGAAGCTGCAAAATCTTTGATAATGAGTTCTTCTCTGTGAGAGAAGTTCGAGGTGAAATCCCTTGATAGCGAGTTCTTCTCTGTGAGAGAAGTTTGAGGTGAAATCCCTTGATAGCGAGTTCTTCTCTATGAGATAAGTTCGAGGTGAAATCCCTTGATAGCGAGTTCTTCTCTTTGAGAGAAGTTCGAGCTGAAATCCCTTGATAACGAGTTCTTCTTTATGAGAGAAGTTCGAGGTGAAATCCCTTGATAGCGAGTTCTTCTCTATGAGAGAAGTTCGAGGTGAAATCCCTTGATAACGAGTTCTTCTCTGTGAGAGAAGTTCGAGATGAAATCTCTTGATAACGAGTTCTTTATGAGAGAAGTTTGAGGTGAAATCCCTTGATAGCGAGTTCTTCTTTATGAGAGAAGTTCGAGGTGAAATCCCTTGATAACGAGTTCTTCTCTGTGAGAGGAGTTCGAGGTGAAATTCATTGATTCCACCCTCTAGGAGAACCATGGTGGATGTCATGTAATGTGATGAACACTTGTACATTCTATACATTGTTGTAGCCATTGTGATTGACATCACAATGAGGTGATATGTCTTATGTTGCTGGAAGTATCCTCCCTAGCTGAGAGGGAGTGTTGATGTTGAAGGAGCAGCGTCGGGATCTCACTTCCAGCCTAACTTATTGTATTATTTAAGACATAATTTGTTTGGTGGAGGCCGACAGGGAAATTGAAGAGATGTGACTCTTTCCTCTCACTTGTATATATATAGAGTGATTTCTCAATGTTGAAAAAGAATAAGAAGCATAATTCACAAGGCAGAGCAGAGTTCTAAGGAGTAGATCAAGTTATTTCAAGAGCAAATCAGATTTATCAAGTGTGATCTTATTCTTTGTGCTTCAAGAAGTGAAGCCATCCCTGTAGGCCTTGGATTTGACCATTATCAAGCAAATTGTTGTTCTTATCATTCAATATATAAGAGATATATTGTCACTGGGTTTTTCCCTTCAAGTGGAAGGGTTTTCCCAGGGTATATTGTTGTGTTCATTGTTCATTGTGTTGCATTTTCTGATTGTTTCAATTCTGATCATAAAACTAACACCAAGGAGTCCATTACCACATGTTTGCATTCTATCAACAATCCCTAAATGACCCCATTTAGACTGTAAATAGACTGTAAATGCTTAAAAATGATTTATAATGTTGCTCTTTGCCCGGGTAGATTTGTCTTTTGTTTAGATCAAGTATTGTCAGTGTTCATTATTTAGATTGCATAGTATATATGATTACAAGTCTGAAGGAAATAGGAGAAAATAATCAAAATAGCGAACAATTAGGCAGAGAAAGCTCAAAGAAGTTTATAGATAAAATGCACCGGCAATAAGATACTAAGCTAACAACAATTCTTTAATTGCCAAGTTCTTGTTCTTTTACTTAAATTATTTTATTTACACACATTGGTGCTTAATAATTTTTTTACTCCAAATTGCAATCAACAATTAGTTTGTTCTGTCTTTAAATAAGGCAGACTAATGCTACATGAAAAGCAAATTGAAAAATACAGTTGGTAGCATGGAAATCTATCTGAAAACTCATATACACAATATTTAGTTTGTTGTGGAGAATACATGCGTGTTTCAAAAGGGCATACTCCTTTCTTTTGAAACTCAGTTTCTGTTGCGTATTGGAAGCACACTCCACCCACATCCTCTGCTCTAGAGTGCCTCTCTCTTCATTGTTTCATTGTTGCAGAGCGTGAAGAATTAAAGCATTGAATCTGACTAGTTCAGGCTATAGGGGTTAAATGGTACACCTATCCTTCCTTTTTAAGCTCTCCAATGTCTTAAAAGAAACTTTTTTTATAAATTGTTTTTCCGAAAAGCATTTAACTGGAAATAATGTAGATTTTGTCTTGTTTGAAGCCCTTTAATGTATTGGATTTTCCTCATCTATTTAATATTTTAAAGCATGGTGTTTTAAAATTTCTAAAGAAGGAATTAATTTTAACATAATTTTAAAATTTTCTTTCATTATGAAGTGGGTTGTAGTTCAATGATAAGGATGATGGTGTAAAAGGTGTTGTCTAATCATCTACCAAGGTATAAATTTCAGGTGATACAAAAAAGAGATGAGACCAAAATCATATCCCAAGGAAATTTAACGGAATAGATACCCTTCAATCCTTAGCACTAAACCGAAGATGCATTTTGTACACCTAATTCGTGTAAAAAATAAAATTTCAATCAAAAAAAAAAAACTCCTTTTTTTTATTTTGATGGGAGTGCTCTTAATTAAACCCCTTTCTTTTTATCTTTAATTCTTGTTCTTAATAATTAATTCAAATTTTTGGCCATCTTATAACATGATTTAAGTGTAATGATATTTGAGTTAGTGGGTGAGATAAGATTAACACAATAATATGGTTTAATTTTCATATTAAAGCAAGAGTTCTTTCTTGTGTGTTAGGATCAAGGCTTGATATGTTCTTTGACTAACACCAAGACATAGATCTAATTAAATAGTGAGGTCATGATTGGTGTAGCTCTCAATGCTATAATTGTAAGGTCCAAAACAAAAAAATATATATTAGATACCAATTTTGAAAATGATACTAGCTTGGTGAGCAAGCTCCTCCAATAGAGCCTCTGATACTCATCAATGATAAGAGTAGAATAAAATAGTATAATAATCATCATACATGTCAATAGGCAATGATTATAACTTCTTTGGCAATAGGACCCTTCAAACAAATGAATATTTAATCATTATGTCACTGTTCTCACTAATAATTTGTTATGCACCTTCCATTTATTGATCTCCAGATTGATCAAATATTAAGAGTTGACAATCTGAAAGTTCTTTTGGTAAGCATCCCAAAATCTTATCAACTAGAAGAAGAATCACTTAAACATTACCATATTGTCACAAATTATGGTTAACAGGGTGTCATGGCTACTTCAAGCTTGCACCATGTGTGTAAAGGCTGATGAATACAACTTGGATTAGGTCAAAATATCTTAAAAGGCCAATGTAAAACAGGGGGGCATTACATCCTCCTTCCCTTAAGGCATCATCCTTGATGAGAACAATAAGAGTTATACTATTTCTGGAGTCAAAATTATAACTTCTTCCCTACACCTCAGAAGAAAAGTGGTATTTTCATATATTTCAGCATTTTAGTTTGCATAGCAGAGCTAAATTCTTCAAATTAAGTAATAAGTAACCTTCAAAAGGTAAATTCCATTAACAAGAAATTAATTTTTTTCCATGTCTTACTAATCTCACTTTATTTTCACACTAATTTATGGTTGTAATTTTCTAACCAACCAAGGATTTTTATTATAAAACTCTCAATTTTGATGTGAAGGAAGGGTCATTTCTTGATTTTATTATGAAAGGCAACTTTCAAGTGAAAAATCCTCATAGTAAGCATACTTTTTATGATGATTCACTTCGTCATTAGAGTCTTTAGCATGTAATCTCATAAGAAAAGTTGTTTCAAAACCTATACTCAAGGTAGTGAGTTTTAAGGAACATATATTATGTAATAAATCTTTTTGGAAAATAAGGAAAACATATTAATCATAATCACATAAATGTGAAAGAAACTAATGCATTTCAAGATAATCAAAATGCTTTGGTTAGGTGGCATGTTATTTTCAATCATATGTAACAGATTGAGAAGACACTGGGGGTTCTAGTAATCATGTCATGTACCTTTGTGTGGTCATATACAAGCATTAACAAGGCATGAGACAAAAGTAATAGATTCACATTATCTCAAAGAAATGTTATGGGATTTTCACATATCTTGTCATTGGTGCAAGAATCATTTCCAAGTATAATTGTGCATATACACAACAATGTGTGTCCATACATAGAAAATGCACATACATATCGTGATCCCACTTATATTTTATCATAGTTACATGCATAATTATAGACTAATTTACTATAATGCAAATATTATCTATGCATTCATCAAATAATCATTTAATCATTAGAATTTTCAAGTAATATTTCAATAACCTTCCTTATCATTTTCCCATTTGAATTCTAGTCACTTGCTTTTTCATGGTACATGTTAATATGTTTATGAAATATTCAATAATAAAAAAAATGCATCCAAATAAAGTCTTACAACCCATGACCCATGTCATGGTCGCATGATTCAAGATAGATGCATCCAATTTCCATCACGATATCTACTTGCTAGTGTATAATATTTATAATAATCATTGAAAGGGAACCAACATGAAACCTTTCATGGCCCCAAGTTCCTCTTTTGAACCATATAGCCATGGATCAATGTGCATGTATCATAATAATGAAATGATGGGAACCAATAAGCAGCCTCTTCAACCCCAAGTTCCTCCTTTAGTCCATTCAATTGTATATATAATTGAATGGAAGCCAATAAGCAACCCACTAGGCGTCAAGCTTATACTTCATGAGCTCACTATAATGCACATATTGAATTTATAAAATAATGTGGATGTAGAGTCATTGTGGGGATCCATAACCCCATCCACTCCCTTTGGCCCCTAGGAGTACCATCAAGCATCTTCCCATGGGTCAAGGTTTTTCCCAACATCATAATGGTTCACTTAATGTCATTATGCATACATGTCACAAGAATAGTGACTAAAAATGTATGCTAATCTGATAGTGCAATTGTTATGATAATCTTGCATGCATTACACATAGCCAACTCACAAGATCCATGATTAATCTATATTTTGTTAGATAATATATTGAAATATCACCCATAATCATGATCAAACTCATAAAAGTATAGAAACACAATCACATAAACTAAAATAATTTTTTTTTTATGTCCTTATCCATTCATCATTATATATCAATCCTCAATGTATGAGAGAAGAGTAAAATTGCATTACATCCAGCCAATGGAAATATGATCTGTATTATTATAATGAATTCAATAAGCTAATTTAATGATTTATACCAATGATCATAATCAAAATGTTCATAAAGCATAATAATGGATTCATCTCACAATGCCATCAATTCTATAGAATATACGTACATAAGAATTGTCTCCATGTACATCACCGGAAGGATGTCACCATAATAATCCATCAAAATTATATACTAAAGAATCTCATATAATAAATCAATCCTCATAAGTCAAAAGGTCTTACTACTACACATTCTTTGAAGGAGAAGTTTGTTTACATAGCTTGTTATTAACCACAACATACACAAGGAGCAAAAATATGTATAAACAAGGTGTGACACTTTCTAGATCATTTAATCCTTTCAACATTAAGTTTCTTAATGTCATAGTAATCCTATGGATGAATCCGTCCATAAATGGACTACACATAATATAATTTTAGGTTTGCCTTATATATGGAATGAACTAATAGGGATAATTTACTAAGAGTTCCTAGTATTGCAACCATGCTATGATACCAAGTATAACATATCCTCACAACACACACATTAAAACATAACTAATTTTTATGTTTTATGTTTTATTTTTATTTTAATTTTAATTTTATAAATACTCATATCAAAAGTTTTGGAATAAAAGAAGACATCAATTTTTAAAGAAACAAGATAAAATTTAGTTTGGTTTAAACAATTTCCATCACAATGTTCATATTCTATTTTTCAACATAAGGCATGATCAGTTTGTTACAATTAAAAATTCCTTAACATCAGTTTTATAGGAACACAAGATATGTTTCTGTTATTAACCGCCATACTTATAATTAAGTGTCCTTTCAATATTATTTATTAGCGGACATAAAGGATTCCCTCACAATTAACAAATGGTTAAGGATTCACAAAAGTATCACATTTTAGGAAGATCTAGTCCACTAACAAAAATCATGTGCTAATATGTTGTTCCTTATCAACAAAGTAGGAAAATTTATTTATGTAGAGAATCTCCATAACCACTTTCAAACCATAGAAAATATAGATGTTAACTCCCCTAAGTCTTCTCAAGGTTTAGATTCAATTTGATAATAAGTTCCTTCTTGGATTCATGAGAATTCACACAACTATTTACTTTCAAAGTATTTGTCAATAATGAGAGAGGTGGCTAGACCTCATCCCAGATTACTAGATTAGAAGAGGAGGTCATTTCTCATCAAGAACCAATTTGACAAGGTTTAATCATATTGCTATGATACATTTATAATCTAAATTATTTTTGTAAGTAAAGGAGACTATTTTCTAGATGGCTAGGATCAATACTCTTGTATAAATCTATTTAAAGTAATGGAGTATTACACGACCCTGCTTATCAACTTCACATGTCAATGCTGATGAATGTTTCATAGAAAAAAACTTCATGATTTCTTAATCCCTACAAATGGAGGAAAAATAATATTTTTCTTCCAAAGCATAGATAATATGAACTTTAAATACTGCCTCTATAGTTAACATTAGAACATAGATTTCCATGATGTAATAACCGGGTTCTTTAATATCTATATGGATAAAAAAAGTTATCATAAGAATAACTCTTTAAACTTAGAAATTATGTTTGACCATAACTTAATGTAGAGTAACCGAATCTCAAACAAGATCACAAGTTTAGAACTAACATAATCTCATCTTGTTCCTTTCAGCGCTTGAGAGCAGGGTTAGTATTTTAATATTATTGTTGTTTCATTAAACCATATAACATGATATTATTCCTAAGCTTGGAACTTAACACACCTGAAATACAACATAATCTTCATCTATTCAAAGTCTTACTATACTTTAACCATCCATTAATCACATCTTTAAATGAATTTGAAGATTAAGAATCATATCTTAATTTATAATAAGTTTTTGTACGAAGATAATTTCTTATGTCAATAATAAGCAAACTGCATTAACCTTTGATGATCCAAACTCTTACATGATTTCTCCCATAATCCAATCATATAATGAAAACATAATATTCCACCATATATACATGTTCCTAGCTTAGATATAATCATCCAAAATGAAGTATGATTAAGGAAAAATATGTCTTATAACAACATAAAGAATATAAAATCTTTTTCAAATTAATGTTGTGACAGAAGGGTATGCGTAAAGAAGCTATAATAAAGAAATAAGAGACTGTTTTCATATTCATAAGAGAGGAAATTTCACATATGTTCTTCTTAATGACTAATACATTTTCAATCAAAGGCTCATCATGAATGAGTTATATTTCTTGAATCTTATTCATCTCTGATCAACTTCATTTTGCACTAGTCAACAACTAAGTTATATGCATAATGCCAGCAATATTTTTTTAAATTATAATTTTTTTTCAGGTGAATATAAATATATATTCATCCAAAATAAATATGACTAAAGATAATTCAATATACTTGCTACTCATTCCATGTTGACATAACATCTCAATAAATTTAATAATTTATTTTTCTTCAAGAAAACCAAAAAAATCAGCCACGCTCAAAGATAATCCTCAGGTTAATATCAAACTCACAAGTGTGTAACGCATAACCAACTGTTAAAAAATTATCTTAAAAAGATCGAATGCTTGAAAGTTACAGATGTCCATGCACATCATGGTACGTAAGTCAAATTCACTCGATTTCCCAAGGAGTCCATAACCACATGATTGCAAAAACATATAAGCATTCTATTAAAAATCACTAAGTGACCCCAATTAGACTGTAAATGTAGCGGCTACCCGGGCAAAGAGCAACATGGCCCCCAAGTAAGAGCCTTGGAAAGCCCATGAAAGACCCAAGCAAACCTTAATAGTTCGAGCAAATCCGCATTAACTTGGTAGTCAACAATCAAGTACAATTCGGTCCTAGGCAAAGGCAAAGGCAAAGAATAGATGGAACATTTAAAACCAAATAAATTTTGAATAAGCCCAATAAATACCACAGGAAACCCTGAACGCAGGGCACCAAACATTATGACGGCCTGTGAAGCCAACGCTTCAACCTGTGTACGAGTCACAACCTCATCATCAGCCCATGTGTCATCAAAATGAGGCACAATTTCACCTACATTAACACATTCACATTTTGTGCAACCTCAACCTACGCGAATCTAAAAAATACTGAACTTATAGAACATTAAGTACCGTGAAATTATAGTCTACAAAGACCCCACATCAAGAGTCAAATGATATTCAACATTGCTATAAAACATATAGTATTTGTAATATCATTCTTTTCTGATATGGTTGAACCTACCAATCATATCAGAACATTCATATGCTGTACAAAGCGTGATAAAAATAGAATTGTTATTTTAACGTTTTATTTAAATAAATTTACACGTGATCATTTTTATATTGAATATTTATTTATTATAAAAAATCATTGAATTATATAAAATGTTCATATTTATATTTATATTTTAGAGTAAATATATAACTGATCATAATATTGAATATACATACATCTAAAATCGATATTAAACTTCTTACTTAAACAGTCACAATTAAAAAACATTCACAAATAATCAATTTTTAAATACAAATCTGTTATAAAATCTAAAACTCTCAGCTCTTATATTCGAAAAGAATATATATATTTACAGAAGGAGAAAGTACTCTTTCCTTTCCTTTTTTTTTTGGTTCACTATCACATACCTACCCTATTCAATGGTTGGCATAGGATACTACAATTTAAATGCACTTTTACACAAGGTCCAGAGCTGAAAGTATCAAATCCAAACATTACGGTAAAAACAAAATTATATACTTAATTTAGAAGTCTTCATCCATACATCCCATTTACATCATTTTGGACGAATATATTCTACATAAGTGTTGTAATATTATATAAGATTTATTTTTTCAAAAAAATTATATTTTCACAATTCATAATAATAAGAGAAACAATTTTTCTCTAACATTTTAATAAATATAAAAACAATGACTTGATCACATTCATAGCATTGAGAGGTGTTATGAAATAACTACTCAAAAAAATATAGTTATTGGAAAAATTGAGCTAATAAAAAAAGATAAAAATCAAAAACAGCAATAAAAAGTTTTAATTTACCTTGTAATTGTTTGCAAATAGTAAACACTAACCTTCTATTTTTCATTCTAAAGATATATACACTATAAAAACATAAAAAATATTAGAAAAATGATGAAAATCAAAATAATAATAGGAAGTTTTAATTTATCTTATAATTATTCACAAATAATAAACATCCAACCTTTTATTTTCCATTTTAAAGATATATATATTAGAGAAACATCAAAAACTTAATAACAAAAGGAAAAGTTTAAAGTAATAACTTCCAAAAATACTATTGAATATTATCACATAATATTTACAATGTAAAATAAATAAAAATAATAATAAGATATAATAGACCAAATAACTCTAATAATGAAAAGTAATATAAAATTAATGTGAAAAAATTAATAAAAACAGGATGAAAAATAATCTAAATAAATAAACAAAATAAACGATAAATAAATAAATAAAAAGATTTAAACTATTCTGAAAAAAAGAAAATTTTTAATTGATTCTTTTTAATCTATCTATGATATGTTTCCAAATATGATTATGACCTGTACCTTCATTACAATTTAAATTAAAAGAATATCATCCTATTTTTATTGATTCTCTCAATTTCTTTTTTTTTCAAAATAATTTAAAAATCTTTACACAATTTTTTTCCAAAAACCAATTTTATTATTATTTATCTTTTTATTTAGATTAAGTATTCTCAATCTTCAATATTCATATTGCATAGCATATATGATTACGAGTCTGAAGGAAATATTAGCAAATAATCACAACAGTGAAAAACTAGGTATAGAAAGCTTAAAGATGTTTATAGATAAAACGCAGGGGCAACAAGGCACCAAGCTACACACCACTTCTTTAATTTCCAAGCTCTTGTTCTTTTACTTCAATTATTTTAGCTGCACACATCGGTGCTTAATAAAGTTTTTACTCCAAATTGCAGGCAACAATGTAGTCTGTTCTAACTTGAAATAAGGCAGACTAAAGCTACATGAATAAAAAAAATGCAAAATACAGTTGGTACCATGCAAAACTATCAGAAAATTCATATACACAATATTCAGTTTGTTGAGGAGAATACATGCCTGTTTCAAAAGGGCATACTCCTTTCTTTTAAAGCTCAGTTTTTATTGCAAAGTGGAAGCACTCTCTAACCACATCCTTTGCTGTAGAGTGCCTCCCTCTGCTACGCACTCCTGGTGTGCATCTTCCTTGTTTCAGTCTTGCAGAGCGTGGAGAATTAAAGCGATGAATTCTGACTAGTTCAAGCCTGCAGGAGTTAAATGTTATGCCTATCCTTGTTTAGCTCTCCAATGTCTTAATAAACATTCTCTTTTTTGCATTTTTCTGTAGGAGATGATGGTGCTTTGAAACATTTTTAAAGAGGAAGGGGGTAGAATCCATCTAAGCACATTTTAGTCAATTTAAAAATAAGAACGGAAACTATTCTTAAAAAAGCTAAAAGTTTAAAATAGTTTAGAAGCTCCATTAATGGAGGTCGTCTAAGGGTTTACAGGACATGTAGGCAAGACTATGAGCTACTCCCCCTCTATATCTTAAAATAAAATTTCTTTTATTTTTTTTATTAATATTAATTGAGTTAATAAACCTGTGTAGAGTACTATAAGGATTCTTAGAAGTTTCTTAATCTAGTTCGAAATGATGGCTATAATAGGTGAGATTTGATGGTGGGATGTGCTATTTCAACCTCAATTTGATTTCTTATGATATTTTGTTTACTTTATAGGATTTTATAAAGTTTTATTAATTTTTTATTTTATTTTTATGTAGAATTGGAAATCAATTTGAAATTAAAATCATGTTTTAATTTATGTTACAAATTTTGGTCTCTTGTTTGGTTAGAATTTTTTTGAGTTCCATTCAAACCCTTTAGAGTGGTTTGTTTGAACCTAATCAATGTGAAAACCTTTCTTGAATTATGTTTGGGTTTGTATCCATAGCTTGATATCATTGAGCTCATTTCCCCTATTTAAGATATTTAGGCTATTCATGTCAGTGTTTGAGTTGGGACATAGAAAGTTAGCATAGGCATTGCAACAACCATGTGACCACTTTTATATTTATAACTACATTTATTTTTTGACATAGTGTGCTTTGACTAACATGTAGATCCTCATATGTTATCTTATCTTGTGTGTGTATTATACATTTTCAAAAAATAACATATTTTTAATTGTTTCTTTGGTGAAAATTTTTGGGTATAACAATTAAAACCATATATAGTGATATAAAATCAAATATCACAACAAACTATTTCAAATGAATAAGTCATAGATAATAAGATAACAAAAAAAAATTATATAGCTATTTCAAATAGAAAAGTACTCAACATAAAAAAATTAAAAGAGTTAAAATTTTCAAAAAATGGAAACTTTAATTAAAAAAATCTGAAAAATAAATTGAATCTAAAACTTTTTTAATGAACAATATCAAAACTCAAATTTTTGAAACAAAATACAAAAAATTAAAACTTTTAAAATCCAAAAATGTGAAAAAAACAAATCTTAAAATTTAAATATTTCAAAATTAAAAACCCTTAAAAAATATATGACTTAAACCCATAATCTATATCTTCTATTAAAAATTGAAAAATCATTATCTAAATTCATTAAAACTCCAAATATGACAAATATTAAATATAAAACAAAATAAAGAAAATAAATAAAATTTTATATACAAATAAATTGATTGCACAAACACAAAAAATATGTGCAGGCCATGCACAACTTCATTGTGTATTATGAATCCAAGCCTAATTTTTCAATACTGCAAGCTTTTTTTTCTTTTAAAAAATAAGAATATAAAAAATATTACTTAATTTGATGTTCAAAAAAATATTAACTAATCTCAAATAAAATTAAGAAAATACTCTCCACTAAAAAAATAATTTCATCAAAACTATAATCCAAACTTTAGTAAACTTTTTTTTTTAAAATATTTAATACATAAATAAATTATTAAAAATTTATAATTATATATTTAAATAAATAATCTCTCTTTTTTATTTTAAATACAAAGATGGAATGTGTACAGTTGTCTCTAAAGCTATCCACCAAAACCATAATTTTGTAAGGAGCTTGCAAATGCCCGTGGAAACCATAGAGATAATTGAGGTCATATGCCTTTCATGTGGCTCGAGATTCTTGTCACGCATCATTTCTCATCTTTCTAATCCTTTAATTTCTAGGAGGCATTTTAAAAATTTCCCTTCCAAGAACATCTGAAATGTTGTATTGATATCTGAGAATTCTGAATCACATAATTGTCTAAAGTTTAAATCAGATTCTTGCAATCAATTATTAGTTTTACAGTCCCACTCATTAGTTTATATACCTGTTTAAACACATTAGAGCTCTTAATATATTTATAAGCTCATAAGAGAATTTAAAATATAAAATATACATAATTAAAAAAATTATCACTCATTATATTTTTTATATACAAACTCAAAATAAATGGATGCAAGGGTATGTACAACTTAACTGTGCATTATTAAATAATAGAGTTTATTTTTTAAAAATTTTATGTTTTATTTATTTATTAAAACAATATAATATATATTAGTTATTTAATGTAGGCAAATATTTTATAAAGATTAATTAATGTATGATAATTTTTTAAAAATACTTCTATATAATTAATAATTTTTTAATTAAAAAATTAAGAAAAATATATTTTTATTAAAATTATAATTTAAATTTTAATAAATATTTATTTTTAAATAATTTTCTAATTAATTAATTTAAAAATAAATATTTAAACAATTAAAAACAAATAATAAAATAATACTTAAAAAGCATAAATGGTCATCGATGTTTAACACTCCTCAACTTTTATACTTTGCAACTAAAGGTTTAATATGGACATAGTATCCAACTTCACTTGTTTTAGATTTCATGCACATAGATTTACATTTTAACATTACATTTAATAGATTTAATGTGTTGCATCCAATCAAAATTATAAATATTTAAACAAAACTATAATTATATTATTATATTAATGTTTGATAAAATCAAAACAATGTTATATTAAAGTATTTGAATGTTAATAAACCTAAATTAATGATAACCATTCGTTGCCATATCTTAAATAGTTGCAGTCAAACAAATTTATCCGATTACAATACACCTGTTGAAGTGCATAAAGCATTTGAATGTTAATAAACTTAAATTAATTATAACCATTTGTTGCCATATCTTAAATAATTGCAGTCAAACAAATTTATCCGATTATAATACCCTTGTTGAAATGCATAAATAATGAATAAAACTCTTGATAAAGATTTAAATATTAATATTTTGTGTAAGTAATCAATTTATGAAAGTTACAATTACTTCTCCATCCAAAAAAATAAACTACAAAATTTACTGTCGAATTCAACATATATTACAATTACAATACAATGTAATATTAAAATAAATCATATCATAAATTTGTGTCAGAATACCCGAGAAAAGACACAATTATTTTATAGTTGAATCTAGCAAAACGATTACTTTTGCATTTGTCTTCCATGAAATTTTATATTATTGTCCACTCATGAGTGTTTTTACCATGAAAAATTGCACCTCACATATACGACAATAGTGGAGGGGTCATTTCAATAGGCATATAAAAGCAAAAGGCATTTGAAAAGCATAGTAAACACATTGGATATTATAAAGAACAAAGAGTTGTATACAAAATCTAATTTTATAAAGTTATTGATATTTCACAAAAAAGATTGTTTTGTGGATTATTCAACTATTCAAATGGATATAATTTACAATGACAATATTGGTACTAATTAAGTTTATTGTGCAAAAGAAAGTTTATTGAGATGAGATTTATGTAGTTGTGTTTATTTTAAATAATATAATTGTTATGAATTTTTTTGGAATTCTCTATTAAGTAATTCTTTTCACAATGGTAGTATAGAAAATGTATGTCAAGTTTTCTATAAAATGTTTTAAACAAATATGTTTTCATGGAATTCGATGATAGCAGGGTATATTTAGAATGGCCTATTGAATGATGCATTAGAGCTTTTTGATCAAATACAAGTTGCAGGTATGATACCAAACCTGCTTATTGTGAATACTTTGAATGTACACCTTTTTCTATAGCTATTTGTCAATTTTACAATAGCCTAAAGCATCTAGAACAAGCATATTCATGTTCAAATCATAACCAACAGACAATACAAATTAAAAAGTAAACCATTTTATAGTTATGAAAAACAAATACTATTCATAATAATTTTTAAAATGCAAAATACACTAGTTAATATATATATAGATCATTTCAATTATTTACATTCAAAACAATGCAAATATAGAAAATGAATGAAGTTGAGTGATTGAAAAATGTTTGTCAAAACATAAAGCATCGAATTAGTTCTCATTCTATTTTCTGATAGATTCACTTTTATAGTAATCTTCAATGGTGAAGTAATTAGATCCAAGTCACATAGATAATAATTAGACTAACAAAACAAATTGAAGTTCTTGACATGAAACATGAAACAAGTGCAATTAACAACCCTAGCCAAAATTGACGCTAATTATGCCATCTTAATTTTCACAAGACTTTCTCAATCCCTCATACAGGTGGAGGTCCTCCTATGGGTCCCATAGGAGTGAAGAAGCACTTGGGACCATTTTTTTTTCCATCACATCCTCTACTAAGCAATCTCATGCTTTTGGAATTTAAATAATGAGATTCATTAAAAAATTTATAGTCACTTTATCTAGCATGGGATTGTTGCCCTAGGATTTGTATTTTTACACTAGAGAACTTATGAGGATGTTTAAGTTAACAGGGCCTCCTAAATTTCATTACTAATATGTTTGATCTAAGTATTTATCTTTAGCATTAATGCAACATCATTTTTTTTTGATGCAGTAGAATATTATATGATTCAGGAGATTGAAATGATAGAAAAATAAAAGTGAAATCTATAAAAAAAAGTTTAACAATAAACCTTTATCATTCCAAAACTCGTTGGATTTTGATTTATGTTACTAAGGAGCAGCTCATCCTACATCAGTAGTTATGTCAAATCATTGGAAGAAGCCATACTCACAGGATATTGCTACCTTCCTTGCATCATGCATCCATACAACAACAAACAAAGTCATCCCTGATCCAAAACAACTTTGTTTAGATTGCCTTGAAGCTCTTACCTGCAAAGCAGATTTGTTTACATTGCCCTGAAGTTCTTTCCAACATGAAGCAAGCAACCATATCTAGAAACAATAGTTTACATGAAAAAATAGTTTTTAAAAATTGTAAGAAATCACCAAGCTATAAATTTTTTTCTTGACCATCTACTAGACCTGTTGCATCATTTCATCTCTAAGCATTGACATCCTAACTGACATTTCTCTTTCACTATTATGTAAACAATACTTCTAACTTATGCTATTAACCCTTTATTCAATCCTACATTATTTTGTAAGGCAGGTACTATAGATACAATGTAGCCCTTGTTTAACTAAAGCTTTCGTTTTGCATTTTTTTAATTTTTTTTTATATCGAAATAGTGTCGTTGTTTATTTAAGTTTAAAATTTATAAAATATTAAAATCAAATAAGGTTAGTCGAATTGCACATCAAAAGGAGACTTTTAATTAAGAGAAAGGAAGCTTGATTAAATGAGTTGTGGTCGTCTCGAAAATAATGTCAATTGTATATTTTTGGCCCTGAGCCTTACTTATAATTTATTTTTTGGTTTGTTAATTTAATTTTTGTGTTACATTTTTATTTGAGATATGATTTTATATTATTCTATTTTTTAATTGATCATGTATCATATTTGGTTTTAAAAAATTTAGAAATATTATTATTATTATTTTTGATTCCATGTTTTAAATCAATATTCATGATCTATCATTAAATATAATATAATTTATATTAGAAAATCATACTTTTTTTAATAAGAAAAGAGAACAAATCACCAAAAAAATATTAATGTTAAAAATAAACATCATATATTATTCAAATCAGCTCTCTTTATTTTATAAAAGAATTGTTTACAACAATATATTAAAATGTGTCCACCTCCCTTTATTAACTTAAATATTTACATAATATAATAATAATTTTAAAAAAAAAAACTATACAATACTATCAAAATTTTAAATTAAGTAGAAAGTGGTCCATTTATTGGTGCACCCAATCTCAATGAATATTGAAAGTTTCAGTATATATATCTTTCAATTAAAAAAGGTTAATTAATTTGAAGAGGACAACACGACTTTAAAAAATGCTCAAATAATATATATATAAATCCTGAATACGAGAACCAGGTGCATCGATAAAAACTTAGAGCCTATCTCCAGGCTGTCGGAGTTCGAATCTGGTTATAAATTTTGAGTTTTGAATATCACAATTTTTTTTTTTTTTACATTTATAAGCAATATTGTTAGATCTATAAAACAAATTTTATTTTATTAGTCACAAAACTTATCGCCTCTATAAATTTCGTATTGAAATTCTTTCGTAATTTTTCTCTTTTTCATTTAGAAATGCATTTCGCATTCCTTTTATGTAATGTGAAATCGCGTATAATATCTTTTCACTGCATGAATTGGCCAAACTTGGCGCGTAATGGACGTTAATATTTAAATTAAATAATTAAATTTGACCTTTTGGCAAGGTACGTACTTTGGATGAAATATTAAATTAAATTTGACCTTTTGGCAAGTTAAGTACTTTGGATGAACAGTTAAAAATTCCGGTGAAAAACAACTAAACCCAGAATCCTGGCCTTTTTAATGCCTTTTTGGCGAACTAGCCAAATCCTCATTTACTCTCGATTCTTTAGCATTAAAATATTCAGTACATGAAACCCAGTGAAATTTGAAAAGATATGTAAACTAAAGGAACCATATAATCCAACCTGTTTGTTAACCAGTAGTTGGAAGTATTGACCCAATTGAACCATTTTGGATGAACATATTATGCACATAGTTCACATGACACAAGCATGTAAGGTTGCTAACATCCAGAAATTATGAACAAGTATAATAATATGATACAAGATTTGTCTTTTGTTTAGATCAAGTATTGTGAATCTTCATTATTTAGATTGCATGGCATACATGATTACAAGTCTGAAGGAAATAGGAGAAAATAATCAAAATAGTGAACAATTAGGCAGAGAGTTTAAAGAAGGTTATAAATAAAATGCACCGGCTATAAGACGCTAAGCTACACAACAATTCTTTAATTGCCAAGCTCTTGTTCTTTTACTCAAATTATTTTATCTACACACGTTGGTGCTTAATAAAATTTTTACTCCAAATTGCAACCGATAATGTAGTTTATTCTAACTTGAAATAAGGCAGACTAATGCTACATGAATAACAAAATGAACTTATAGAACATTAACTAATGTGAAATTATAGTCTACAAAGGCCCCCTATCAAAAGTCAAATGATATTCAACATTGTTATTTAACATATAGTATTTGTAATCAATTGTTGATGTAACTATACAAATATGGATGATATCATGCTTTTCTGATATTGTTGAACTTAGCAACTATATTAGAACATCCACATGTAGTATAAGTGTGATAAAAATAGAACTGTCAACTTAAATTTTTAAGTAAATGAATTTATAAATGATTGTTTTTTTAATTAAATGTTTAAATATTATAAAGAATCTTTAAATTACATAGAATATCGACATTTCTATTTATATTTTGGATTAAACATATAGTAGATTATAATTTTAAGTAAACATACATTTAAATTAGTAAGCTTCTTAACTAAGCAACTATGACTAAAAAGCATCCACAAATAATCAAATTTTAAATGAAAAGTTTATTTATAAAATCTAAAACTCTTGACTCCTATATTCAAAGAATGAATATATATACACACAGAGTTATATATATATATATATAGAGAGAGAGAGAGAGAGAGAGAGAGAGAAAAACTATTTCCTTTGCCTTTTTATGTGGTTAACTATCATTTACCTACCCCATTCACTGGTTGGCATAACATACTAAAATTTAAATGTAATTATACACAAGGTCCATAGCTGAAAGTATCAAATCCAAACATTAAGGTAAAAACAAAACTATATTCTTAATCTAAATTCCTATAAAAGGCTCGCTTTTTATGCCTTCTAGCAAAATAGGCAAATCCTCTTTGTCCCTACATCCTCATTTACTCTCAATTCTTTAGCATTAAAATATTGATTATATAATACAACCTATTTGTTAATTCGTAATTGAAAGTATTGACCCAACAAAGACGTAAAGCGCTGAGTCCCTGCAGGAAGTTGAGGTTAGAACCCAATGAGGTTAGCTAATCTATCATGCATAATTTTGTATTCTTAAATATTGAATGAAAATAATACTTTAAAGCATTTTTTTGTAATCTATGGAATGATCTACAAAATAAGAAATTTGTAAATTGCTTGCATATCAATTATCTGATTATCGGAGAGATTCTCACCCTTACTTTTTTCATTTAGCAAAGATGCTAGCATGTCATAGTGATCACTGTTCTCAGACTCTTGTCTTCTCTTATTTACAACTTCACTCAATTCTTTTCTAACCATGCCTCTAACCTATTTTTAGGATACACATGAATATATTTACACAACTGATCCAAATTAGATTTAAATTACTTATAAAAAATAACTAGAAATAAAAAGTAATATAATTAAATATCTGAGTAGCTATGTCAAACATTTTATCCCTTAAAACATGGCAAATTTAAAACCTTAACATGGTGATCCAATACATAGAACATAAAACACAAAATATTTATTAAATTAATAATTTTTGTGAGATTTTATAAAGTACTAATTACTTGGAGAACATTTTCCCTCATACCTTTAGTGCTTTGCCATAAGTTGTGATTGGCAATCTTAGAGGCAATAAGAAGAATCCATTGATGAGATGTAGAGACTCTTTCATCAGATTCTCAGATCATTTCCCAAGATCAAAGCTCATGTTCTGCTTCATTGTTAATTCAAAGGTTATCTACAAATGTAAACCTCACCAATAATTTATTAGCCAATAATATGTATTGAATAGTAGCTTCCACTCCAATTATACTCCATTTCTATCCTATATCACAACTGTTGAGGCCAATAATAAATTATGAAATGAGTCTTGACATAATTCCATTTATGAAGCTCAAAACCCAATAGATAGATTATTTATGTACCTTCTTGGCTTCATCATGTAGGAGAACATGATCATTCCATCCATCCAAAGTTGGGTATACTAGCTTCTCAATGTTAAGCTCATGGTGAGGGAATGCAATCTTGTATACAAATTACAAATAATAAGGATTAAGGTATGCTTTCCGAGAATATTTGCTATAGATCTTGGATGAACAAAATCCCTTCATTTTGCAATATGAATTTATTCACTTTTGGGTCTGTTGAGAAAATAATGGGCTTCCCAAAAGAGCAAGTTTTGAACAAGTTACCATACTTTCATAACCCACTTAAAAAACTAATTATAAAGCATAATAACACTACCCTGGTGTACACTTATTGGCTATAATCACATTTACGACTAACATTGTTTGTTGCATTACCATTAGATATTGTTCGGTCTCTTTTGAACTTTAGGGCTGCCCTGGTGCATTGTGATAGTTATATTGACATTTAAAGATTGTAACATTACATATTGGAAATTGCCATACAATGTTATGACCACAGTGTCTATGTTAAAGTTGCTTAGTGAGTAAAGCTACTCGAGGGGCATAAAAGAGGAGATATTGTTGCTAGAACTTAATGGATGAAATTCAAGGCTGCCCAAGTGTATTGTGATGGCTATAATTACATTTATGGGCAGTAACAATGCTTGTTGAATTGGACCATAAAGTTATTTAACTGGCAAGAAAGGGGAGATTTTGCTACTGGGACCTTGTGGATGAACTTGAGCACTACCATGATATATTTTGATGGTTGTAATCAAATTTATGGACTATTCCCAAGTGAATTTGGCTAAAAGGAGACCTCTCAATTTTTTGCACTAAGTTAAAGAAAGTCTAATACCAACAGAATGTTTATTCTTTAATGTCTGATACCAACGAAATATTTATTCTTCAATCTAAAAAATATTATGCACTGACATACAAAACAAGAGTATTTAATTGTCTTACAACTAACTTAAGGGGACAAGAAAGGAGGAAAACCAGTCCTAAGAGGGTAAAAAATCATACACAAGTAAAGCATGTAACTAAAAACAATGTTTTATATGAGGGATATATTGTTTCCACATTCTATAAGAATTATTAATTTTTTACATTAATATTAATAATATTAATAATAATAATAATAATAATAATAATAATAATAATAATAATAATAATAATAAAAGAAAAAGATGAGTATGTTATTTTTAATCATTTTTTCAAATCATGTTCCAAAATCTGCGATTAGGATGGTGTTACATACACAATGTTTTGCAGCAATCCAACATGCAATGTTCCATCCATATAATTATCATTGTACTAAGCACAAAGCTAAATAAATACATACTAGGGCCGTTTCTTGTCCACAAATGGCTCAGGATTGGTTGTTTTGTAGGGTGAAATGAGTTGCAGAGTCTCTCCCAAAACAGGCCACCCCATGCTTCCCAGTGGCATTCAAAATCCTCCTCTCCTTTTATACTTGAATATCCATTGGATCACAAAAAGCCAAATTTGTCCAATCAAGACCTAATGCCATTGAAAGCAAGTTGCTAAATAGGATACAAAAACACAAAAGTCATATTTAATGATGAATCTCAACTATTTTAGCTAGCACCCATATTTTTTTCTTCTCATCTTAGTTTTTTCCCATGATACAAGAATCATACAGGGTATAGTACATTGCAATGGGCTTATAATGAACATGCATAAGAATTTTCATACATCCAGGTAACATAGATGAAATGAAAACAAGTGTGACATAAAAACGTTGCTACGTTGTGCAACAGTGCTCAAAAGTGCTACACAAGACCTAACATGTCAAGTAGAGGGAAAAAAACACAAAATGGATTTAGTGAGAGATTTTGGCCAGTCCTAACTAATGTTCTAGCTATAGGGTTCGGTACATTTTCCTAAAGCAGAAAACGCATTACCATTCTCTAATAAATTAATGTTAGGTATGATAAGGCAGAAAATATGAAGTTAATACTAATTACAGTAAACAAAAAAATATTTTAGGGACGTTCAAGGGGCAAAATAGCTCATTTAACTGTGCAGTGAGGGCCTTGTTCCTTTTATTGCCTATAGTTTCCGTATGTTGTTCTTTTTCTACCTGGTCAACTAATGATGTCCCTTCAATAGCAACATGATGTTTGAAACTTTGAACCATAACATCGAAGCCTTGAGGTATTCTAGAAATCAATGTGTACATCCTGGACATATGCAAAGGGCAAACCCAAAGCTCCTTTTCTAAGATCTGACTCTCATATTCAGACAGTAATATTTTTCCTACATGTTTACATAGCCACTTGTTTCCATTGCTGGAATCCAGATATTGGGAGGTAATTTTATCTCTTTATTGTTTCAAACACTTCCCAATATTGGGCATATATTCTTTGCAAGAACCATTTGAAAACCATATTGCGGCCTTTGCAGAATAGTAATGCGCGTGTTGCAAAATGGGCGACTCAAAATCTTTCTGGTAACAATCCTTCCAAATCTCAGTTAAAATGCTCACAAAATGTTTTAACAAAATGCAGTCATGGTGATTAATTTGAACGTCTCCATCTCTGTCTCTGATAATAAAAGCTATTACTTCAACCCTTATACTATTTAACATAGTTGCTTGGAGAAACAGGGTATGGAAGCATCTCAATGAAACTTCATTCAGTGTGGGAAGGTTATTATGAGAAATACAGAAACGATCCAAATATTCAAAAACTGTAGAAATAAAGTGAACTACAGATTTGTAAATATTCCATTGATTTACAGTTTCACCGACCATAATCATGCACTGTTTATCGCCCTGCTTCACCTTCTCTTTGAGGGGTGGTACAACAGATGTTAATGAAATCTTGCAAAGACTCACTGTATCTTTGGTAAAGTTGGTGGCTATAATATGTCTATTATTTTAAGGTTTTTGAGAATATATCAGTCACAAGAAAATGCACATTCAACGGCTCCAGATAAAATTCACCACTTTTTCCGTAGCCATTAACAGTCTTATTCCTGGCGGGATGGAACAAAATTCACCTCTATAAAATGACATCAAAACTGGCTTTCAAGGCGTGGAATGGTGATTTGTTGGCAGGGGTGGTTCTAGAATAGCTGTTAGGTTCACTTGCAGATTCAGCAGGCTCCTTCCACCTGACACCGCTACTGCTCCCCAAGCCAGACCAGTTACAAATCTGAAAAAACTATATGGAAAAAAAATTAGTGTTTCTTAGAAAAAACCTGACGCGTCTCTGGTGACAAACGAATTATTTAGTTTAATTTCTATTCTCAACGAGCTACTGCCTGGCTGTCCCTGAAGCATAATGATTATTACTGGAATTTGATTGTTAAAATGGTGGTTCCGACAAGCTAATGCCTGGTTGTCACTGAGAGCATGGTAATTATGACTGCAAAAGAGAGTGCTTTGATTCATACGAAGCTGGAAATAAGGTAGAATTTTTTTAACGAATCAATGTGCAATATAAATAATATTATATGTTATCAGTTAAACAACTAACAATGTATGTAATATTGTTCATATATTTTTTGACAAGCAAAACAATGAAATCTGATTCGGTGAAAAACACATACTGTTAACAAGTTAGATGAAAATGAAGGCAAGAGATCCCTTCAGGACTTATAAACATTTTACTATTACATCATTTTGGACGAACATATTCTGCACAAGTGTAATAATATAATATAAGATTTGTCTTTCGTTTAGATATTCAATATTCATATTGCATGGTATATACATCAAGACAGACATATTCAATATTCATATTGTATAGTACATATGATTGCAAGTCTGAAGGAAATATTAACAAATAATCACAACAGTGAAAAATTAGGTAGAGAAAGCTTAAAGAAGTTTATAGATAAAATGCATGGGCAACAAGGCACCAAGCTACACAACACTTCTTTAATTGGCAAGCTCTTGTTCTTTTACTTCAATTATTTTACTTTGTTTTTACCCCAAATTGCAGACAACAATGTAGTATGTTCTAACTTGAAATAAGGCAGACTAATGCTACATGAATAACAAAATGCAAAATACAGTTGGTACCATGCAAATCTATCTGAAAACTCATATGCACAATATTCAGTTTGTTGTGGAGAATACATGCCTGTTTCAAAAGGGCATGTTCCTTTCTATTAAAGCTCAGTTTTCTTTGCATAGTGGAAGCAAGCTCTAGCCACATCCTTTACTCTAGAGTGCCTCCCTCTCCTACGCACTCCTGTTGTGCACCTTCCTTCTTTCAATCTTGCAGAGCGTGAAGAATTAACGCGATGAATTCTGACTAGTTCAAGCCTGCAGGGGTTAAATGTTATGCCTATCCTTGTTTAGCTCTCCAATGTCTTAATAAGGATTCTCTTTTTTATATTTTTGTAAAAAGCATTTAATAGGAATCAATGCAGATTTTGTCTAATGTGTTGGATTCTCCTCCTCGATTTAGCATTTCGAAGCATGGTCTTTTACAATCTGCAAGAAGGAATTAATCTCTGCATATTTCTAAATTTTTCCCCTTTTTTTTTTATTTTGGTGGGTGCACCCTTAATTGGGCCCCTCTTTTCCTTTTTAATTCCTGTTCTGGATGACTAATTCAATTTCTTTGGCCGTCTAATGGCATGATTTTTGTCTAATGCTATTGGTTAAGGGGTGGGGAAAGATTAACACAATAATATGGTTTTATTTTCATGCCAAGGTAAGAGTATCTTCTTATTTGTCAAAATTAGGCTCTGTAAGGGTTTTTTTAAAACTAAGGCCAAAACACGGATATGAGGTTCAAATTGGCATTACTTTTAATATTATAATTGCAAGGTCTAAAATAGAAAACTTATTGGATACCAACTTTGACAATGATACTAGATTGGCAAGCAAGCTCTTTTAACTAAAACTTATGATATTCATTAGTGATAAGAGTAGAATAAGATAATATATTAGTTAACATACATATCGATAAGTAATAATAAAAAATTCTTAGTCATTAGATATCTTCAAACAAATGAATATTACAACATTTTATTGATGCTCTCATTAATAATTTGTTATGCACCTTCCATTTATTGAGCACCAAATTAATCAACTATTAAGAGTTGACAATTTGAAAGGTATATCAGTAAGCATGCCATAATCCAATCAATTGGAAGAAGACTCGTTCAAACACATAAAGAGTCGAAGTTACCATGGAGAGTCACTAAGTGTGGCCGGCAGGGAGTCATGGCTACTTCGAGTTTGCACCATGTGTGCAAAGGCCAATGAATACAAGGATTATTTCAAAAACTCTTAAATGGACACTATAAAATAAGAGAAAATTACACCTAGACTATATGTGAGAAGGATTATAGCTCATAGGGCTCAGATCTAGGAAGGAATCGATGTAAAAAACTCATTTAGTTGACCAAATTTGAGTGTCCAAGTTATTACAGAGGCGAATAAATCGCAAAGAAGTTATAAAGAGTTAGGTGGAGATCATCAAGGTCATAAGGAAAGTTGTAGGCAACTAATTTATAAAGTAAATGTTCTTAGATTCACTAGTGGCGACAAGGTAAGGATGTCGAAGGGCGAAGGACTATAGTAGCGTTGGCATTTCAATGGTCATTAGACAACCAAGGTGTAGATAAAACCTTGTTTTATCCAACTCAGTTCAATGCATGATGAACTCAATTCTATTCAAACTCATTTGGAAAGAAGTGATCTCGAGCCCAAGTAGAGACTCAAGTTGGTCTGTAGGCTAAGAGGGTTAGATAAATGTGTGGGTGTAGGGGAAAGTGGAGTTGGGGAGAGATGGGGTGCAAGTTGTTCTTAGGAATGTCAAAAATAAATGAAAAAATCTTATCCTCTAAAAATATTAAAATAAAATTAAACAAAATAAAAAATTAAATAAATTAAAAAGTAAAATTAAAATATTTGAGTTTATAATTTAACTTTGAGAGGTTGTTAATGATTATCTAAGGTCACAAAATTAAAAAATAAAAATTACCTGGATAAACTAATGAATGCAAACGACAAAAATCCCCTTAAAATAAATTTTAGAGTTGAAAGCCATGGAAATTAATGGTTGTCATAAGCTTTTTCACCTTTTTTTTTAAAAAAAAATCTTAGTACTTTGAAACAATTTTTTAAAAGAAAGACACTTTAGTCAACTTAAAAATAAAAATTAAACTATTCTAAAAAGTTTAAAATAGCTTAGAAGCTACATTAATGGAGGTTATCTAGCAAGGTTAGAGGACATGTGGACAAGACTATGAGCTACTTCCCTTTTATATCCTCAAGCAAATTTTCTCTTTTTATTTAATTAACCTTAGCCAAGTTAATATACATGTATAGAATTCCATAAGGATTATTAGGGGTTTCTTAATCTAGTTGAAAATGATGGTTAGAATAGGCTAGATTTATGTGGACAAGACTATGAGCTACTTCCCTTTTATATCCTCAAGCAAATTTTCTCTTTTTATTTAATTAACCTTAGCCAAGTTAATATACATGTATAGAATTCCATAAGGATTATTAGGGGTTTCTTAATCTAGTTGAAAATGATGGTTAGAATAGGCTAGATTTGATGGTAAGATGTGTTATTTCATTCATAAGTAGAATTTCTATGATATTATATGTATTTTATGGGATTACATAAGGTTTTATTATTTTTTTATTTTATTTTTTATGAAATGAAATTTAATTTGAAATTAGAATCATGTTTTGACTTAAGTGACAAATTTTGATATTTTTTTTAGTTAATATTTTTTTAGGTTTTATTTGAATTTTTTGAGGGATCAAAATGGTTTGTTTGATCCTTATCAATGTCATAACCTTTTCTAAATTAATTTTGAGTCTGTATTGATAATTTGGTGTTGTGGAGCCTATTTCACCTATTTATAACATTTAGGGCATTCATGATATAGTGTTTCACTTAGTACAAGTGAACTTAGTATGGACATTGCAATAATCAGGTGAACTTAGTATGGACATTGCAATAACCATGCAACCACTTTTATATTAATACCTGTGTTTATTTCTTCACATCATATGTTTTGATTAACATATAGAGCATCATAAACTTTTTTATATGTGCATTATACATTCTCAAAAATTAATTACTTATTTTAATTTTTTTTAATACAAAATTTTAGACATCACAAATAAAACCATATATAATAACATAAAATTAAATATCACAAACAAATATTTCAAATAAATAAACCATCAACAATAAAATAAATAAATACTTACTATCAACAATTTAAAAATATTTAATAAATATTAACCTTAATAAAAAATATAAATAATAAAATTGAAATTAAAACTTTTCTAATAAATAATATCAAAACTAATAATAATAATAATAATAATAATAATAATAATAATAATAATAATAATAATAATAATAATAATAATAATAATAATAATAATAATAAATTATTTAAAACACAAAATTGTAAAAAAAAAATCAAATCTTAAAACCTACATATTTCAAAGTTTGTGTACCTTACCACAAACATGACTTAAACCCGTGACTTATATATTCTTTTAAAAAATAAAATAATTGAAAAAATATCATCTAAATTCATTAGAACTCTAAATGTAACAGATCTTGAATATGGAGGAGGATAAGAAAATAAATGAAATTTTATATATAAATAAAGCCATTACACAAACACAAAAAAATATGTTCAGGTCATGTACAACTTCGTTGTGCATTATTTGAATGCAAGTCCAATTTTTTATTTTTCAATACTATAAGAGTTTCTCTCTTAAAACTAACAATGCAAAAATATGACATAGATTAATTATTTAATGTTTAAATTTATTTATAATAAATATTGATTAATATTTAAATAATAAATTTTAAAATTAATAATAATTTTTATATAATTAAGAAAATAATTTTAATTAATAAAATTATTTAAGAATAATTTTTTCTTTAAAAATTAAATAGTTAGTTTTGTCACGATTATAATTCAAATTTTTGTAAATTTTATTATTATTATTATTATTTTTAAATGTTTAATACAAAGACAAATGTTTACAAATTTTAAGTTATATATTTAATTAAATAATTTAATTTATCTTTTAAAAAATATAAAGTTGAGATGTGTGTAGTTGTCCTTAAAATTATTCACCTACACTAAATAGAATTTAATGGGTTAGATATTTGAAAGGATGGGAGCCGAGGGTAGATGAGGGTTTATATGTAGAATAATTAACACAACTAAAATATAATTTTATATAGAACTTGACAAATCCCTCCATCCTTCTAAAATAAAAACAAAAACAAAAACAAACAAACAAACAAACAAACAAACAACAACATAGAAATAATTGAAATCATTTTCTAATCCATTTTAATTTTTAAAATACATCTTAGAAATTTCTTTTCTAACAACAAATAAAATATTGTAGTGATATTTGAAAATTTACTTTTCTAAGTCACATACTTTCTAAAGTCTAAATCAAATTCTTACAATCACTTATCAATCTTACATATCCATTCATTATACAATGTAATTATTATAAATATTTATTGTGAAAGATGAAACACAAATTTAATAAAGTAAATAAGAAATAATAAGAAATTAAATTATTTATTAATTTAAGCATCCATTTAAATATATTAAAATATTGAAAGCTCTTAATATGTTTATGAATTCATTAAAAATTTTAAAATATATAAAATTAAAGAAAATTATTACCTACTATATTTTATATTCATAAATCTAATATATATATATATATATATATATATATATATATATATATAAAATTCTTGTTAAAAAAATGATATATATTAAATATTTTAAAAAAAAAAAAATTATTAATTAATATAAAAAATTTATAATTTTGAAAATTAAAAAATTTTTTTATATATTTAATAAAATATTCTCAACCAATATTATTATTAAATTTTATTTTTTAATTAAAAAATTAAATAATTTTTTTCATCAAAATTATAATCCAAATTTTAAATTTTACTTTTTAATTAAATAATTTAAAAAAAAAAATTTCACCAATAAAAAATGAAATAGTAAACTAAAAATGACAAACCTAAAATAAAATAAAACAAAATATTTCACAATAAAATGCCTTAAAAAAGGTAAACGGCTTTTAATCTTAAACTAAAGATTTGATATGGCCATAGTATCCAACTTCACTTCTTATAGATTTCATATGGCATCGTTAACATTACATTTTTTTAAATAGACTATTTTAAATTTAGTTACGTGTGTTTTTTATCTTGTTTATTTTAAATTTAATTGCGTATATTTTTTTTTATTTTTTTAATAGTGAAATGATGTCTTCATTATAAATTTTACGGAATACTGGAAGTTCCAGAGAGGAAAATAATGTTTTTAAAATTTAAAAAAAAAAAGGTTTAGGTCTTATTTATAATTTTTTTGTTTAGTTGGTTGATTTGATTTTTGTGTTACATTTTTATTTAAAATATGATTTTATTTTTTTATTACATATATATTATATTTAATTTAAAAAAAATTTAAAAATAATGTTATTATTTTTAATTTGATATTTTAAATTAACATTTATAAATTATTATTATAAATATAATAATTTATATTATAAAACTTTATTTCTTTAAATAAGTAAAAAAATAATAAATTACAAAAAATATTAAATATAAGATTAATGTCATTGTTTATAATAATAGATTAAAATGTGCCCACTTTATTATATTAATAATGAGAAATCCAATCTTTATATAACATAATGGAATTATAAAATAAAGAAGTTGAGTCATTAAAAACTATTAAATTTCTAAATTAAGTAGAAAGTGGTCTATTTATTGGTGCACTCAATCTTAATGAATATTAAGAGTTTTAGTATAAATATCTTTCACTAAAAAAAAATTAATTAATATGAAGAGGACAATATAACCAAAAAAATATCCAAATAATATATACATAAAATCTTGGGTATGAGGGTGGGGTGTGTCTAATAAATATTCTTCAAATTTAATTATAAATTATAAATTTTGAATATCACAAATTTTGTTGATAATCAATTATACTACAACATATAAAACTTCTCATGGATTTTAACCACTCCCAAACCTATCAATCTTAATTATATTACAATGGTTTTTCAAGACAATAATTTGTTTTGCATCCTTAAAAGAACCAACCTTTCATTTTAAGGGTTTATGATTGCAGGTTCTTATTTTCAGATAGCATCTTATTCGAATTGTAAGAAATTACATTTATAAGAAATATTGTTAGATATTATTAGTCTCAAAACTTATCACTTCTATAGATTTTTTATTGAAATTCTTTCGTAGTTTTTTTCTTTCTTTCTCCTTTTTCATTGACAGATGCATTTTATACCCTTATGGAACTTTTTCACTGGAATTGGCCAAACTTGGCATCTTTTGACAAGGTAAGTACTTTGTATGGACAGTTGAAAATTCTAGTGAAAAACAAAATCGAATTTAAAGAAAATACAAGTATGACTGGCCTATGTTACAATTTAATATTACAAATATTTATTTTAATGTTTGTTATAAGTTTTCATGAAGATGCTTCTTCCCACTATATGATCTTAACGTCTCCACAACCTTCACCATATTTATGACCTTTACTGTAATTATAATGATTTTTCAATACTTATTATAACTATTTATGACATTATATTATAATGTCTCCACCTTCTTTAGCTTTGTCCATTACTTGTAACCTTTATTATAATTATAATGATTTTCCAATACTTATTACAACCTTTCATGACGCTCCTCTCCTCATAATTGTATAATTGTAATGCTTCTACCCATAGTTACCATGTTCAAAAAATTCGGTTTGTTCGGAAAGGGGAAAAAATTCAGAAGTTCGGAATTTTGAAAAAAATTCGGTTCGATAAGTTCGAAAGTTTGGAAATATATATATATATATATATATATATATATATATATATATATATATATATATACATATATATACATATATATATATACATATATATGTATATGTATACATATACACATATATATACATATATGTATATATATACATATATGTGTATACACACACACACACACACACACACATATATATATATTTATACATATATATATATATTTATACATATATATGTGTGTGTGTATATATATGTATATATGTATATGTATATGTGTGTGTGTGTATATATGTATGTATGTATATATATATATATATATATATATATATATGCAAAATATTTCAATCTACTAAGGAATGAACATTAATTTAAGTTTAACACTTGCAAAAATGAGAAATGTATAAGAATTTCAAACTTGAATTACATTAAAAGATAGCAAAATATTCATAGTTTAGAGCCTAAGCTCAAAATTGATATAGAACTTAAGTTTCAAACATTTGCAACATCAAACCCAGCTTCAAAATCAAAACTAGCACTAGCACTAGCACCATCATTCGTTCATTCATTCATTCATTACTTCAAAGACCAAATGTACATTCAAATCTAGAATAAATCATCTCGATTGCCCACAAAATCATGAATGCCACTCCCATTATTTTTCAACTTTATCATTTACTGACACTTTCTCTCACAAGGGCTCATTGGTGCATTGAATCTCACAGAGTGCATGCCTTAAGGGGTGCACTGGGAATGGGGTGGGATCGGCTTGTGGCACTTTGCGAGAGATATTTTCATACTATTCTATCACGCATACATCCCTTCATGCAGCCTTCATACCTCCTATGATGTCTCCTTGAAATCTTGAAACCCTGGAATCTGACTAACTCTGAAATATGATAGGATCCTTCAAAACCTAGAATTTGCATTATAGCTCCTAGCGGTTCGAAACCCCTCTCAAACATCCTGAAAGTATATAAATAAAATATAACTTAAAGTATAAGAAACTAGATGTCCATTTATAACTAAATGTAAACTTAAAATGTTTATTGTATTTATGTATTGTTGGGTGCGGAAAAAAAAAAGGTTATTCGGTCAAGTTCGACCGCACAAATTCGGTCCATGCCATTTGTTCGGTTCAAACCGAACATCAGCCATGTTTGGTCGAACATGGTAACTATGCTTCTACCCCTTTCAGCTTATAGTCTTTGTAATAATTATAATATTTTTTATGAAAAAAATTTAAAAACCCCACATTTAAATTTTATAATGATATATATAAAATTTAAAATTTAATTAAATATTTATGTATACTAGAAATAGGAAATGATCTAATATATTGTAAGTTGGCCATATATATATATATATATATATATATATATATATATATATATATATAATTTAAAATTTAATTAAATATTTATGTATACTAGAAATAGGAAATAATCTAATATATTGTAAGTTGGCCATAAACAGTACACATAACTTACTTTAAACAAAGATGGTTGATATTGTGAACAATGAAAAGGATTTTCCTTTCTTTATTGACTTGGTGGAAAAAGATTTAGCGCGGAGGACGAAGATCGACTTAGATTGACTCCGAATAGCATTACAGTTGAAGAGGACGAAGAAGAAACAAAATTTTGGCTTCCAATACCATTAAGGTTCACAAATTCCAGGAGGGACGACTTCCCCTCGTCTGACGCCGATTTCATCGACGTGCACGGTCTCTGCAAATCATTCGGACGATAATTTGGTTCGCCTTCTAGGAAGGGAATCGAACTGTGGCCAACCGTTGTATGCTGATCCGGCGGCGGCGAGTTGAAAACCTGCTTCCACGGGCGGGAGCCCGCGAAGGGGTTAACGCCATGCGGGGGAAGGAGGAAAGCAGCGGGAGCTGTCGGATTGTAGTCCTCCGTTAGGGCATTAGAGGGCCTGCGTCGGAAGCTGATGTAAAACTGCCCGGAGCCGCCGGTGGCGCGCTCGAAGCTCACGATATTGCCAGCCTCCAGGCGCTTCTCTTTCACGTAGCTACTCCAGCCCTTGGTTAGCACGTAGCTCTGGCTGCTGCTCCAGTATGAATACCTGAACCGCCAGGTTTTAGCTTCGCAGTCTTCGAAATGTAGCACAAGCCCCTTCCTGCTGGATGTAACGTCGAGGGGGAAGTATTTTTCGGCATGGTGCTTTGGGATCACTAACCGGTTCAGCTTCCCAACGTCGCTGGGCGTCACGGCTTTGTCGAATAGTCGCTGCCGAGAGGAACCGCTCTCCGCCTCGAAGGGACTCGATCCCGCGACCTTGTATTTGGTCGACTGGTGGAACTCGTATTGGAAGGTGTGCTTTCTGAGCATGTCGACGATTTCTGATTTGGAATGGCGGTGGAGAAAGACGGCCTCCAGGTGGGCGGAGGAAGATGGTGCGAAATTGGTGATGGCGTCGCGGCCGCGAAATTTGAAGACCGCGGTGTCGTAGGCCCTCGCAGCGTCTTCTTCTGTGTAGAAGGTGCCCAGCCACACCCGCTGGTGTTTCTCGTAAATCTGGGCGCCCCAGCGGCCGTTGGGTTGCGGAACGACGCCCTTGTACTGCGATGACGGCAGCTTCGCCGCCTCCACAACTCTTTTGTTTTTACTGTTATTCTCTGACTCTGCGGAGACCCCGCTGATTCGTTCCGGGCCACACGAATTCAGCAACGAAGGAGCCCGTTTGCGATTCGTAGCAAGTGAGGAGGTTGAATACTCGTCAGTCATGCACTCTCCTTCTGCCGCCTCCTCCTCCCGGACGGACTTTTCCTCTTCTTCCCCCTCCGATCTTTCTGTACGGAAATAACTGGGGTTGCAGCTCTCGATTTTTATCACGGGACAACAGCTGCCCATGCTCATGAATTCCATATCCGGACATAAATTCACATTCCCTTGCCATCCCTGAACACGCACAAACACCCCCCCTTAATCCCGCTTGAAAAAATCCAGAAGAATTACAATCTCCATATACATTTAGCATTACAGATCTATAAATTATTCTCTCTAAATATCTCATAGATCTCGTTTCCGTAACTCAATTATCAAAAATTCTGAGCACGAATTATATTCAAAACAATAAACAAAACCGTTGACGCACCTTGAGCAGGGGAACCGCCACTAACGAAGCCACAACGCCGGCGGACATAATCGGTTCGCAGGCTTTGAGGAACGCCAGCGATCTTTCCCGGGGTTTTGGAAGTGTACTCATCGCAACCGAATTATTTAGTCGCACTATAGCGCATATTCAGCAAAATTGCAGACACTGACATGTTACCAACGACAAGAAGAAACACATGAACTCTCCCGTAATTAATTGCTTTGAAGTAGAGACGAAGCATTCTGTATATATTTCGCCTCGGCTTGATGTGAGGAAACAAGAAGGAAGTAGAGCTCCGTATAAAAAATTGTAAGTACTCTTGCACGCCCCTACGTTTGGAATCAAAACTAGTCCATCAATCGAAAAGGTTGTAGTTTAAGAGTATGATGATTAGTTATATTCATTTATTAATATATAATTTTTTTAAGTGGTAAAATTCAGGATTTTATATTTGGAGATTTTGATAATGTACATTTCTTTCATTCATTCCCACTTAACTAAAGGTGTTCATTCATTTAGATGTATGTTTATTCAGAATTGTAAATTTTTATATATTTATTTCCTAAATATGTACAGAGATGTCTATAATTGTTTTTTATGTAATTCAATGATTCTATGTAATACTTTTGGTTATATAAAAAAAATTAACCCAAAAAAACAAATTGGTCCACCAAACACCCAAAGTGAGAATTAAAAAGTCAACACTAGTATAAAATAAGGGGTAATACCATAGAGTACTAGGATGAAACTCATATAATGGATATGTTCCTTGTTGATTCTAAGAATATGTCTATTTTTAAACATTTTTTATATTATAAAAATTTTTAATATATATATATATATATATATATATATATATATATATATATATATATATATATATAATTTAAGAGTGTATTTATATTAATATAAATAAAGTACAACATTAATTATTAAAAAAAAAATGGATGGAAAAATTACACCTCATAAGTAAAGTTAAATTGAGTATAAATAATTCTCAAGAAAATGCAATAAAATATCAAATCAATGATGCATAACACCAAGCTAATAAATTGAGTATAAATAATTATCAAGAAAACGCAACAAAATATCAAATCAACAGTGCATAACAATTAAGCTAACAAATAAATGAGTACATAATAATAAAAAGAACATTTAAACTCTCATAATAAAAATGGTACTCGAAAAAAGTAATATAAAAGATGGATGCTACGATTTATCCCCTCATCTTTCTTAAATAAAAAGATCAATATCCACACGAATAAATTCGTAAACATCATTTTATTAATATAAGTTTCATTTTACAAACATTCTTTTAAAAAAAAAAAAGAGTAATTATAAAAAATATTTAAAAATAAGGATCAAAATTCTCAAAATTATAAAAACATATTTTGAGATTTAATAGACCCAAATTTAAATTTCTTACAATTCACAAGAGGATGATCCAAACCCATCGTATATACACTTCGAAATGTGTCCTAATAGGGTTGTTAGAGTTAAACTGTAATTGTAGCTCGACACTTGGATCCAAAATTCCAATCACAACCACCTTGCTAAATATCATAGAATCGAATTGTTAAATTCATGAGTGGGGTAGTAGGAATGTGCCTAAAATAATGTGTATCCTTTCATTACTTATACGATTGAGCATCCCATGTTCGGACTCGCCATCACATTTAATTGTGACCGGCGGCATGACAAATCCAGGCCTCACTGCTCCACGCCGTAGCTGCCCGCCTCAGTGGGATGTTGAAACAATTTGCCGACAGAAGTGGGTAGCGTTGATAAGAATAACAAAAATATTAAAAACACGAAAATATTCGATGCGAGGTGCAGAAAATGGCAGGACAAAGTTTCCTCTGCTGACGTGGACAAAGCCACTTAAGTGAATAATGTTGTGTCCTGGAATATATTTGTAAAATGATAACACGGGTTTAGGGTTTCAAGCATGTTGGCACATATACATACATATTTTCGTGGGAAATAGATGGTAACGGTCAAACAGCTTATTTTCTTCGTCGCTTTCCTTTTCTTCTCATTTGTAGTTGGATTGGGACATAGCGATGATTATTATTGTTTTCAATCGTTTATATAGTTGTCAAAGTTGTGGCAAGCGGAACGGAGAGTAGTCGAGCTAATTTTTATTATAATAAATACTTGTGGGTCGATAAATGTTTTGTTTTACATTTTATTTTTAAAAATTGAAAGGATTATATTTAATTTGTGAGATGATGGGAGAGTGTGTTTGTTTATAGTATATTAAAATGTAGTTAATATATGGTCAAATTTTTATTCATTTTTTTTTTTAAATTTAAAATTGTTTATATAAATTAATAGTGAACTTCATGAGGTTGATATATGATAAATATTATTTATTAAGGTTTAAATTTAGATAGATAAGGAGAAATCAATCCAACCACTACCCATAAATATAGTGATTTATAGTTAAAACAAATTTTTATAATTAATTTTGAATAGATGTTTCGATTTATTCTTTACAAATGAATATTTTAAAAATTTTAATAATTTTTTTATTAATTTAAAAGAAAAGATTCAATATTTCTAATAAGACACAATATATGTGATAAAACACATTTATAAATATATCAATTTTATATAAAATAAAATAAATAATTATTCAACTTATATTCAATATATTATATAAAATCGAACTATAATATAATATACAAGATATATTTATAAATAAATAATATTTATATATTTTAAAATCAACTTATTTCATTATAAACTAATTATTTTATAATATATTAATTTCAAATTTATTTACCTTTATATAAATTAAAAATAACAAATTAAATTCTACATCGTAACAAAAACTAACACAATCGTAAATTAAATTAAATTACTCTAAATAGGTACAGCAAAATATAGTTGTTAGGTTTTGAAAATTACAACATATTTTCTATGGTTTTGCCCAAACACGACATGCATATTTTAGCCTGGTTGTTGGAATTTCATTTTCTTTCCATTTGGGAAGTCGATTTTTTTTTGGGGGTCCGTCCAATTATTTATATATATACTCACAAAGGTCAAAATCCCTATTTCTGGGGAGAACATGTAGTGTGGGATTTGAGGTGGACTGAGGGAGGTTTGTACAGCTAAACTACAACCTGTTCATTTATGGGTGACATCGCTTTTTCTTCAATTAATACCCCCATTCTGTTCTTTCCGGGGAAATCGCTTTACCAACCGATAGATACCACTTAGCTAAATAAAGTGTTTTGTGTGCTTCCTTCTACGGCCTTAGATGGATTTTAATTAAATTACAATACAAATTTCTATACACATTTAATTAGGATTAAAATATATTTAATTTTTTTTTAAAATTAAGTTAATTATTTATATTAATTTTAAATTTAATTAAAATTAGTAAATGAATAGATATAATAAATATGGTGGTAAAATACAAAAATCAAATCTATTCTAATATTTAAATTAAGAACGCAGTTCAAGTATATTATAACAATTAAAATTATAAAAAATAAAAATGAATTTAAATGATCACACATTAATTGATTTTTAGAATTCTAAATTTGGATTGCAGATGTGTAAATTGTTTGCCACTTATGTATAAAATTTGGGTTGCCTACACAAACTTGTTACGAATAGTGAATGTTGTTTGCCCTAGGCAGAGTCACACACCGAGTCTGATTGTGGTCATTGAGTCTTAACTTCCAGAGGATTTTTTAGATCTACACTATCTATCAATACTGCATTGTCTTTTTTTTTTGTATCGAATGCTTTCTTTCCCATTTCACCGAGTATAATCTCTAATTTTGTTGTTTCTTCCCCTTTGACCTGGTTCAACACTCATAACAAAGGGTTATGGATTCAAGCATCAACAAAGGCAGGGTTGCAAATTATATATCTCACACACCAAAATAAAACCTCCATGTGGTTTTGAGAGTGTGTAAATGGAATATCTCGAGTAAGGGGTTTGAACCTTCCCTTCCTTAGAAGTGATGATGCAATTACATAGAAAGTTAAACCTTCATTTGGTACAAGAGAGCAATGAGAAATTAAGATTAACAACTCTATCACAAGTGTATAAGATATGATTCAATGAAACTAAACTTGAGCTAAGAGAATTGATGAAGCTCGAGGCTTGACTAAGACCTTCTCTTAAAATGACTCTTGTTTCTTCTTTTGTTCCTTGGTCCTTAAATGAATTGGTATGACTTTGTATAAAAAAGGTGTTCGGAGACAACTTATGCATTTAGGATAACTCTAAGAGTGATGATAGGAGAAGATTAAGGTACGTGACTTTTTAAAAATGGCGGAAGGACCCATAAAATGGTCCTGAACAAACTCATTGGGCTTACAAGTTTGACAAAGACAAACTCATATGACCTACGAGTTTGACTAGTGATGAGTAGGGGCTCTAGCCTCAATGCAAAACGGGGAAATGTGTGATATTTGACTTAGGAGTGCTAATAGATAGATTTTGATAAGTGTTAAACAAATTTTTGAGACTGAAGGGCCAACATAAAGATTAGTGTGGGTCAGGGTAAGTCCTAAAAATGGATAATTAAGCTTAAGTAAGTAAAGTATGATAAATTAAAGGAAAGACAGTAAAGAAAAGGGTCTTGTACAAAACTTAGGTTCCTATATAATACCTCCACTTTGACAAGAATATGTGAATGATAGTGAATGTATGTAAGTGTAAAAGTTTAAATTTAAATAATTGACATGTGTACCTTCACTTACCTAGGGAAGAGTTAATGGTCTTTGATGTAAGCTTGAGATATGTTTTCAATCACACTTGATTTTTCTAGTGTACTTGAAACAATTGGACAATTACAACAAGTAGTCAATGATATATATGTTTTACCCTGATTTGGATTTAGAAATGCTAATAGGATAGAAATAAGTATGTGAATTTAGATTACTAAATATGACATTCAAGCATACATCTGAATGTAGAATACTAAAGTTGATTACAATGATTTGACAAGTGGCATATGCTAAATATAGTAAGAAAAATAAAAGGATGAGTTAATGTAATCACAACTAGGGGTCTCAGTAAAGACATGCCTTGTACTATGTATCCCACAAATATATAGTGGAAATTCACACAACAATATCATATTTAATTGATTCAAATGAATATGTACTAACATTTAGATTGATTGCCAATGATACAACCTCACAACCAATATAAATCCACAAATGCTCGTAGGATTAAAAAGATTAAACTAACAGGTCATAGTGTTATTCAAGTGACTCAACTTCAATATCTATTAGAACCCCACTGGGTTTATCTCAAATAATGGTTATTTTAAAAAAAAAATTTACTTAATAGTCAAATCAGATTATCCAAAATAGATTGGTTAATATGATCTTTAACTAAATGTATCTTTTCATAAGAATTTGTTATGATTCATTTAGATAATGATCATATTAATAAAGACAACAAAATTACAAATGTAGTCCATCATAAATATACAAATGTTGAATTAATAACAACTAAACCAGCTGATGAAAGTTAATACAATAATAATTATACATGTCAGAGCAACTAAATTACTATTCATTGAGTAAAATGATTATACATCAGAGTGAAATAGAATAAGTACAAGGTTCCACAGAACCAACATGTTTTCATAAACTCGTTATATAAATATATTGAAATCATGAGTAAGCATCTCTATCAGCTAACTGTTGGAGGAGAGGGAGAGCATCATCAGAGTGATTTTCCATACCAACCACAAACCATAGATCCCTTGCACAATGCCTCATCAAGGAATGGGCATGTCTTCACAGATGATCATTAGATAATGGTGCATGTATCGAGAAGTTAACTAAAACTCATGTGTTGTAATATTCTAAGTACATGCAACATATCTTAATGAATTTTATTTCTAACATGACATCGTGAATACATGTATATAATCAAATAAATGAAATTATAATGTTAACTATAAATATTACTTTAGTCAAAGTTTTCATATATTTTAATGATCCAGTAGATCAATCATAATCACACACAAAATCAATCGAATCTCATAAAATATGAGTATTAAAGGCTCTAACTATATGCATGAGAATTCATCTCATGATAAATTATCATTAGTGATATTAATATCGGATTTATAAATAATCTATATACAATAATTCCATAAATTTCTCATACAGACTTAGTATTTAATACCAAGGTAATTAAATACAAGAAATATATAAAAATAAACTCATGTTAAACACCAACTTATTTTCATGAATATATTTATCCCAATAGAACCAATATCCATTTCACATTAAGGCTATACTGCATACAAAATTGCTTTCTAATAATTATCATAAAATCTATGAATTTATCCATTCCTAATAAACATTTCTAATTCACATGCATTATATTAAATAACACAATTCAGGAAATACTCAATAAATTCTATGCAAATCAACAATAATAATCATAAAAATTATTATTCTAATAAGTGAATAATCAATTCACTTCATAATTAATCACTAAAACATCATATTACCAATTAATGATATAAATCTAGGTTGCATATGAAATGAACTATTCACTATGGACCAGCATCCATTTGTATCAATATGTCCATTGATATCTATTTACATCCAAAACCCTTTTTCCATTTATAACCAAATAGAATTACATATCTATGTGTGTGTGTGTGTGTGTGTGTGTACTATTCATATAGAATGAAAACCATCTATATGTATAGTCCATAATTTCTATATACATATGTATATAAGTTCAAGTTATTTAAAAACCCAAGTGAATAGAATAAAAACCATCTATATGTATAGTCCATAATTATTTATATACATATGTATATAAGTTCAAGTTATTTAAAAACCCAAGTTTCGTATATAAAAATGAAAATTAAATACAACCCAAACATTTTCATACAATCGAATAAACATCAACAAACATTTATTTATCCATGTCTCACATGGTTAATTTAAAATAAGAAACCATTCAATCAATATATACTTTCATATTTTATATTTTAAACCAGGCTATATTTTCTTTAACTGAGAATTACACTCAGTTAGTTATTGGTTAAATATAATAACATCCCTAAGTAAGTATAATTTATTGACTCGTTAATTATACTCACACCATTTATAAAATACATACACGGTCATTTTATACTATATTAAGTCTTTATAACATCCAAACATTATATCATATTTTAAACCAGTTTGACTTCCTAGTTCATAATCTGATCTTCAAAATAAATTCAACATATACATATATTCCCACAATTGGCCTCAAAGGTATTCTTATGTAGGCCATATAATATTTTATATATTATTGACCCCTAGTGTCTATACCTGGCTGACTTAAAATAAATATACATAGTCACATATAACCATTTACCCAGTCGACAAGCTATTTACACGGTCAACACAGTTTGCATACATAGTTCGACTAACTTTATTATATTCCAAATCAAGCATATAGTCAACATTCAATAAATTACAGTGAATAATATATTTTAGTTTGTTTATTAAGAGTTTGACTCACAGTATAATAAAATGTTATACCCAGCCATTCAAAAACCAAACACAAGGATATAACCTAAGAAATCTCCTAATAACAATAACTTGAAAATACAATCAAACTAGATACATTCACTTGCCCTGTATACATATTAAATCAAAACCTATTGCAATTCAACCCAAGAAAAGTATACACATCTCATTCAATAATATACCTATAGTCTATTCACATGAAGGTATTTTCTCAACTATATACAAACTCAAATACCTAAAATCAACTCTATCCTTAAAAAAAAATACTATATAAATGTAAAGGAATGTTAAACTTATCAAGAAAAAGATATATTATAATACTCATTATGAGTGCATCACTAAAAATAAATATACAAGCATGCCATATTTTTATAAAATTGACATATACATATATTCCCATAGTTGTCCTCAAAGGTATTCTTACGTAGGCCATATAATATTTTATGATGTATTATTGACCCATAGTGTCTATACTCAGCTGACTTAAAATAAATATACACAGTCACACATAACCATTTACCCAGTTGAAAAGCTATTTATAATGTTGAAATATAATCCTTTAAATATATAGTCAATATAAAACTATTTACATGATTAACACAATTTGCATACATAGACTAACTGTATTATATTCCAAATCAAGCATACATTCGACATTCAATAAATAACAATGACTAATATCTTTTAATTAGTTTATTAAGATTTTGACTCACAGTATAACAAAACATTATACTCAACCATTTGAAAACTGAACACAAGGATATAACATGAGAAATATCCTAATAACAATAACTTGAAAATATAGTCAAACCAGATACATTCACTCTCCCTTCACACATATTAAATCAAAACCTATTTCTATTTGACCCAAGTAAAGTATACACATCCCATTCAATAATATACCTACAATCTATTCACATGAAGGTATTTTCTTAACTATCTACATATTCAAATACCCAAAATTAACTCTATATATATATATATATATATATATATATATATATATATATATATATATATATATATATATATGTATGGGATGCATACATTATGTATCTATGTATCTATCTGAGATGCATACATTATATATCTATGTATCCCGCATATATCTTTTAGTTTGTTTATTAAGAGTTTGACTGACAGTATAATAAAATGTTATACTCAACCATTCAAAAATCGAACACAAGGATATAAGCTAAGAAATATCCTAATAAAAATAACTTGAAAATAATCAAACTAGATACATTCATTCTCCCTTCACACATATTAAATCAAAACCTATTGCTATTCAACCCAATAAAACTATACACATCCCATTCAATAATATACCTACAATCTATTCACATGAAGGTATTTTCTTAACTATATACATATTCAAATACCCAAAATTAACTCTATCCTTAAAAAAAATATACTATATAATTTCATCTACTATATGATCATAATTTTATGTATATATACTTATACACACATTTGAAGTATTAACAAACATGTGTGTATGTGTGTGTGTTTATGAACTATTCATATAGAATAAAAACCATCTATATGTATAATCGATAGTTTATTTATATACATATGTATATAAGTTCGAGCTATTTAAAAACCCAAGTTTCCTATATAAAAATAAAACCCAAACATTTTTATACAATCTAATAAACATCAACAAACATTTATTTATCCATGTCTCACACGATTAATTTAAAATAACAAACCATTCAGTTTGTATATACTTTTCATATTTTATATTTTAACGTAGGCTAACTTTCTTTAATTGAGAATTACACTCAGTCAGGTATTGGTTAAATTTCATAACATCCCTAAGTAAGTATGTACTATTGACTCAGTAATTATACTCACATCATTTATAAAATACATACACAACCATTTTATGACTATATTAAGTATGTCTAACATCCAAACATTATATCATATTTTAAACCAAATTGACTTCCTAGTTCATAATTTATTCAAAATAAAATTGACATATACATATATTCCCATAGTCAACCTCAAAGGTATTCTTATGTAGGCCATATAATATTTTATATATTATTTACCCCCAGTGTCTATACCTGACCAACTTAAAATAAATATACACAGTCACATATAACCGTTTACCCAGTTGACAGGTATTTATACTATTGACAAGACAATCATTTAAATATATAGTCGATATAAAACTATTTACATGATCAACACAATTTGTATACATAGTTTGACTAACTATACTATATTCCAAATCAAGCATACACTTGACATTCAATAAATAACAATGAATAATATCTTTTAGTTTGTTTATGAAGAGTTTGACTCAGTATAATAAAATTTTATACTCAGCCATTCAAAAACTGAACACAAGGATATACCCTAAGAAATCTTCTAATGATAATAACTTGAAAATACAGTCAAACTAGATACATTCACTCACCCTTCACACATATTAAATCAAAACCTATTTCTATTCAACCCAAGAAAAGTATACACATCCCATTCGATAATATACCTACATTCTATTCACATGAAGGGTTTTTCTTAAACATATAGAGATTCA
>JARHVA010001626.1:227500-400000 GCA_037957365.1 Torreya grandis
GTGAGGAAATTGGGATGTAACATTCCTCCCTCCACCCCGCCCCGCCCCACCCCACCCCCCCGTCCTAAAAATTGGTCATCATCTTGTTGACACTTATTTCAAACTACATTTATGAAATCAAATAGCAATAAATCAAATAAAAATAGTAAATATTCAAGCAAATAAATGTGGAAATAGCCTATAAAACTCATTATAGTCATCCCAAGTGGCACTATCCTTAAAATATTAGTCTCAATGGACCCTACATTATGATACTTCTCTGTTACACAAACTAAGTTTATGAGTGCCAATTATTTTGACTATTTCTACTATGACCACCCTATGATTTAGAACCTGTAAAGCATTCCAATCTAATACATGAGAATAATCAGTTACATACTTTTAAAGATAGGACACATGAAAAACATTATGCAAAAGGGATAATGTTGGTGGCAATGTAAGTCTATACATAACATGATTGATCACTTCTAAGACTTTGAAAGGTCCCACATATCTTAGTGAAAGATTCATTGATTTACCAAATTTAATCAAACTCTTTTGAGGCTTAACTCTCAGAAATACTTTATAACCCACAAAAAAATTGTCTTGCTCTCTTTTTTAGATCAACATAGATTTTCTTCCTATCGTTGGCTTCAATCAACCTTTATTTGATTAATTTATCCTACTCTTCTATTTCTAAAAGCATTTTAGGACCAAAGACCACCCTGTCTTCTAGCTTGTCCCAATTGATTAGTGTTCGACATCTCTTCTATATAATACTTAAAATGGAGCCATCTTCAAAGTTGATTAGTAAGAGTTATTATAAGTAAACTCTACCAATGGAAGATACTCTTCCCATTTATATTGTTGATCCATGTAATACATTCAAAGATCTCTTAGAACTTGATTTACTCTCTCTAATTATCCATCCATTTATTGATGATATGTAGTACTAAAATTCAATTGTGTGACTAAATCTAAATTTAGAGTAACCAAAACCTAGATGTCATCCTTATATCTCAATCCAAAATGATCTTCTCTAAAAACCTATGTAACTGGTACACCTATTTCACAAACCTCTTTGCAAGCATAGGTGCATCATTAGTCAAATTACCATGTATGAAGTGGGCTACCTTAGTTTGTAAAATACCACCAAGATTATGTCATTTGGTTCCATGATAATGAAAAAGCATGGATAAATTCCATAATAATTACCTATCACTTCCATTTTGGTTTATCATGAGGATACAAAAATCTTATTGAATGCACATGTTCAAATTTCACATGCTAACACTTCGAGTAATGAGACACAAAAGATGTTTCCTATCTATTAAATCATTTCCAGAAATAAAGAGGTTTTAGCTTTGCCATGAGATTAGTCATTCATAGATTCCCTAAATAAGGGTCATTATGCAATTCCTTAAGCATTCGCTCCTAAAATTCTCTCTATCAAGTACATATATTCTACCATTGTACCTTAAAAGACAATCATTCTCCAACTTGAATCCTTGAAACATAGGATTCTGGACATCTTCTAACAAAGCTTTCCTAAGTTCTTCATAGAATTCATCTCCAAGGGAGAATTTAACAACTTGATCACAAAAATTATTCATGATAGTAGCCAATGCTTCTATATACCTTCTACGACTTAGGGTATCAACAACTCTATTTTCCTTGCCCTTGATGTAGTTAATATAAAAATCATAGTCAGATAGGAACTCTAACCAACATATTTGATAGGAATTTAGGTTTGGTTGGGTGAAGATATATTTGAGTCCCAAGTTGTTAGTATTATTCTCAAATGATTTTCCCAACAAATAATGCCACCAAAATTGCAAATCATGCACAATTATTGCAAGTTCTAAATCATGTGGAGCATAATTGGCCTCATAAGGCTTACGTTTCTTAGACTCATAAGCTACCATTGAACCATCATACATAAGAACTCCTCCAAGACCATCCCTAAATGCATTAGTTATTATTGAGAACTAACCATTAGGATTGGGAACTCTTAGCATAAGAACTGATGTAAGCCTCCTTTTCAACTCTAGAAAAGCTTTCTCACACTTGTTTGACTAGAACAAAATCTGATTCTTCTACTGAAGAGAGGTAATTGGGTTAGCTATTTTTGATAAATTTAGAAAAAATTTCATATAATACCCTTTTAGACCCATAAAATTCTCACCTCGTGCATATTTTTAGGTGTTGGCCACTCCATAATGGATCTTATCTTCACCAAATCAATTGAAATTCCATCTGTAGAGTAATTACCCCAAATATTGCACTCTCTTTTGGAAAATGCACATTTAGGTAACTTACCATATAGTTTGTGCTTCTTTAAATGTTGCAACACCAACTCCAAATGTTGTAGATGTTCTTGCTCATTTTTAGAACAAATGAGGATATCATACAGAAACACTAACACAAAGGGATCCAGATAGTCCCTAAACACATTGTTTATAAGATTCATGAACATTTCCAAAGCATTTGTTAACTTAAAAGGAAATAATGTAAACTCATAGTGCCCATATCGAGTCTTGAATGTTGTCTTAAGAATATCTTCTTCTTGAATCCTCAACTAATGATATCTCACTCAGAGATATATCTTTGAGAATAACATTTCCCCATGCATTTGATCAAAGAGATTATTGATGTGAGGAAATGGATACCTATTCTTGATTTTCACTTTATTTAACATCCTATAATCAATACATAGGCAAAGAGTACCATACTTATTCTTGATAAATATGACTGGTGTACCCCATGGCGACACATTGGGTCAAATCAATCCTTTATATAACAACTCATGTAGTTGAGCCTTCAACTCAACCAACTTTGTATTCATCATCCTATAAGGTTATTTGGATTATGGTTCTAAACCAAGTATCATGTCATTTGAGAAATTGAACTCGCACTTGGGTGATAATCCCAATAATTCCTTAGGAAACACATCCAAAAAACTCCTAAGGAAAGGATAATCCTCAATGGATGACTCCTTCGTTTCTTCCATATCATTTATCTTAACAATAAATCCCTAACATCCCTTCTTATGAGCCTTCTTAATCTTAATTACAATAATCTACCTAAGTATTAAATCCTTTTTCTCACCTTTAATCTATGTCTAATTCTCAAAATCATCCTAACATTCTACCTTTTTCAGATAACAATCTACCTTTGATTTATGCTTATCAAGCCTATTCACCCTAAGGATACATCATATGACCTTAATGGAGCTACACATAGATCTACGATAGTAGTGAATTTAGGCAACTCAATATCAACTTTCAATAAAGACCTATCGACTTTGACCTTAGCATCATTCCCATATTGCACTAACCACACATTTACCATTACACCAAATTTCCTAGATAACCTAGAAAGCATACATGGAGAAATAAAACACTCAATAGCTCTAGTATCTATCAAAATGGAAATAGGTTGACCAAAAAGATTACCTAGAATATCAATAGGTTAAGCTTGAAAATTAGCTTGACAATTATCAACTACCACATGGATTCTTTGTTGGAAGTTCCCTTGTTGCACATTACCCTTGGCTTTTTCTTCAGACTTTTTTGAAGTATATTCCATGGTAAATTAATCATAGCCAAAGATGAAACATCCACTAGGTGGTCTTTCCTTTCTGACCGTTGTTTCCCCTTGAACCCATATTTAAAACCACCATTCATTTTCTTGCCACCCAAGAAGTTATTGAACTTAGAGTTGTGTCAAAGTATAATACTGTGTCCCACTAACTGGCTAGAAAAAAATTAAAACAAAATCCTAAAAAATAATTAATGTTTTTTAATTTTTTTGTAAAAATGTATATGCACTACATATTTGTATATATACTCTAAAACATTTTTTTTGATTAATTTCAATGACCCAAACTCAAGATATTTTGAGGAGAAGATGAAAGTGTATGTGGCCTCTTTATGCCAAAAAATGGGACATAATATTATGCATTGACCCCATTTTTATTCTTGAACCGATTTTTAGAATTTTTGTTCCTCTTCTAGTTCTTCTTCTTAAGAGTCTATTTGGAACCTCCAAACTTCTTTTTGAACTTATCTCTAACTTGGATAAGATATTTTAGCTTAGAATCCTACTTAAATACTTTCTCAAAAACTTGATCCATCATAGATGGTCCATGTACATCTACTTCGCATCCAATTTGGGGGGTTTAATCCCATAATGAATTTCCTGATTCAAAACCTTTCATCTTCCTGATACTAAGTTACATATTTTAGGAGCTTAGTGAATTAATCCTAGTACTCATTCACTGAAAGATCTCCCTGCTTTAAAATTTTAAAATCTTTCAACTTTTGATCAAAATAAAACTAAAAAATCCATTATGCCCTGAATAATATCACAAACTGATCCCAAGTGGTGGTGGTAGAGTCGAGGTTCATCTCGAACTTCTTATTCATCCACCATGTTTTTGCTTCTCTAAAAAGATGATATGTTCCCCAAAATACTTTAGTAACTTCTAAATAGTTATGTATCTTGAAGTACTTTTCCATTTTCATCAACCATGCTTTAGTACCATCCCCAACTATAGTTCCATCGAACTTAGGAGGATTTACCTTCTTCATGTCCTTTGAAAGTTATGTAGCTACTCTATCCCTAACATCTTATGGAACCTCATCATGCCTATGCTCTTGTTGATCCTCTTGATTATCTTCTTACTGAATAGGGTGCTCTTCATCCTCTTCTTGATTGACTTCTTTGACATGCCCATGCACTTCCTATTTTAAGGCTATGATTCGGTCCCTAGTTTCATGCATGGTAACAAGAATCTGATCTAACTTCAATACTTTCTCTACTGCAAATTGATTTGGATTTATGAGAGGGTTGGTGTTTGAATTAACCTCACCTCCATGTCTATCTCCCACTATTATCCTTTCTAATTAATATGAGAATACAAATACATTATTTGACTCATTAAGTCCTAGAGTTTGATCCTTAGCTCTAATACCACAAGTTAGAACCCACTAAGTTTAATTAAAATAATGATATATATTTTTTAAAATTTTACTTAATAATCAAATCAAATTATCTAAAATAGATTACTTAATTTAATCTTTAACTAAATGCATCCTTTCAAAATAATATATTATGATTTATTTTGATAATGATCAGATTAACAAAGAGAATAAAATTACAAATATAATCGATCATAAATGTACAATTGTTGAATTAATAACAACTCTACCAACTATTAAAAATTGATACAATAATATTTATATAATTAAGAATAACCAAACTTTTAATTATTTAGTATAATAATACAATGATTATATATTAGAGTGATATAATAAGTACAATGTTTCACAAAACCAATGAGTGTCCATAAACTCATTATGTAAATATACTAAAATCATGAGTAAGAGCCTCCATCAACTGACTATTAAAGGAGAGGGAGAGCATCATCAGAGTGTTTTTCCACACTAACCATAGACCATAGATCCTCTGTATAATGCCTCATCAAGGAATGTGCCTCCCTTCACAAATGAGTAGATCATAATAATGTAGGTATTAATAAATTAACTAGAACCTATGTATTGTAAGATTCTAACTACATACAACATATCATAAATAATTATGTTTCTAACATGACATCGTGCATACATGCATATTTAATCAAATAGGTGAAATGATAATGTTAACTATAAAAATTAATTTGGCTAAAATTTTCATATAGTTTAATGATCCAGTAGATCAATCATAATCTCTCTCTCTCTCTCACACACACACACACACACACACACACACACACACACACACACACACACACACACACACACACACACACACACACAAAATTGGATCTCATAAAATCTGAGTATTAAAGCCTCTAACTATATGCATGAGAATCCATCTCATGACAATTATTTTAGTGACATTAATACTAAATTTATAAATAATGTATATACAATAATTCCATGAATTTATCATATAGACTTAGTATTTAATACCATGGTAATTAAATACAAGAAATACATAAAAATAAAATAATGTTAAATAACAACTTATTTTGATGAATATATTTCATAAGTCTCAATACAACCAATATACAATTCCAATTAAGGATATATTGAGTATGAAATTACTTTATAAAAATCATCACAAAATCTATGAATTTATCCATTTCTAATTGTTGAGAAGTATTATCATTAATGTCATTGATGTCAAGGTGCATCTGGTTAAGACGCATGGTGAGTGATCTTTGAGGCATGAACTTGTGTGCTTGATGTGACAAGGAATCCATGTGACAAGAGAGAATTTGAAGGCAAGAGATAATTTTAGGGAAACTCATATCTATTTAATTGGTTGATGTCAAGGTTCAGGTTAGCTTGAGGTTTTAGTGTTTTCACAAAGAGATATGATGGTCAAGTGAGCATTGAAACATGTTTATGAGGTTTTAGGTCTACATGAGGACATAAGAGAATATTGATTAAAAAAAAGATTGTTGTAGTGGTGTGAGAGTATTTTTTGAAGAGTTTTCTTATTTTATATCATTGAGGTAAGCATGTTTGAGTACTAGTTCTTGAATATAAGGTGTTTTGAGAAGCTTAGTCTAGACCCTGTGAGGTGTGCATAGTGAAGTTTGGTGAAGTAATTAAGCACAATATTATCAGAGGTTATTTTTAATTTTATGATAATTTAAGTAAAGTATATATACTTTAATAAGTGTTTTAACTTCAGTTGTAAAGTTACAAGTGCTTAATAAGCCTAGTCATGGCATGCAAAGTCCTTGTGATAAGGTATGAGTATGGTAACCTGGGGAGATGAGTGCACACAAGCATGAGTGATTGTATGAGGTTTATTGAACATGTATGTGAGGCACTGGATCACTCATGAGATTCTCAGGGTGAGTCTATAGGGTTAGGTCCTTTAGACTAAGTCTACGTCTAAACCACTTATAGACCCTACTTGGCCTAATGAGGTATCATGATTTATTGTCAAGGAATGTGAAGGATATATGGAAGTTATTAGGCATTATATAGATTATTTTAGTATGCTATAGTGGTGGAGAGTTCATGGAAAGAGGCATGAAGGTTAATTTTAAAGCCTAATGTGGTTTGCAAGTCAAGGTCTAAGCGAGCAAAGAGAGAGAGTGTGGCCTAATGAGGGGTCATGATCATATTTAAAAGTGTTTGAGATTATGTAAGAATTTTAAGAGATAAGGTATTTTGTTTCAATTTTATTCATGTATTTTTAGGTCTTAGTGTGAAGAATAAGGCATGAAAATTTGTTTAAAAGTCTCTCTAGTACACAAAATGAAGGGTTCTCAACTCGAGAAGGATTTTATTGTGCTTATCAGCTCATCAAAAAATTTCATGGGAACCTAATATAATCATGGTATATTTTTAAGGATACTAACTCAAAATTATAGGCATTAGTTTTTATATTGAGTGTCTATGATTTATGAATAATCATTAATAATGAAAGTGTGTTTAAACCCTCTTAGAACCCTAATAATAGACCAATGTTGAAGATATGATCCAAAAGTGATTAGGATAGTTTGGAATAATTAGATAAGTGTTTGTGTATTTTATTTAACTCTTATAGGTACCTTTAGGTGGTGGTTAGAGAGAGGAGAAAGAAAATGTGAAGATATAATCTTATTTATGAAGAAGTTGTTGTAGTTGTAAAAAGTTGTATTGGAAAAAGTTTGAAAAATGATGAAGGTTGAAGCTTGAGACTCATATTTTATGTCCTTGGTGTTTTTTGGATTGTTTATATTTATTAAGTGTTCCAAATTTGTGATCTAAGTTGGCTAGTCACTAATAGGCCTAATGAAGAAGAATAGTGTAAAACCCAAGCAGTTTGAGAAGTTGGTTTTTAGTATGATTTCATGAAAGAATAATTCATTAAAGTGCATGTATTTGTTTTTTTGGGAATTTTATGTCCTATCCATGATTTTAAATATTTTTTATAGTTATTGAAAGTGGTTGAAATGTTGAAGCCAAAATGGCTTGTCTAGTTCTAGTTTGATTGTGCATAGTGAGCTTAAAAGATTAGGCTGCAAGACTAATATTTGACATTAGACCTTGTGATTTTTGTTTTTTAAAGTGTCATATAAATTTAAAAGGGTATTTTTAAAGTGTTATTGGTTATGGGAATTTTTCTTTCAGGTTTTGATGATCAAGTTATTCATGATTGGTTTTTGGAGTGTTCAAGCAGTTTTGAGTGGGATATTTGTAAAGAAGTATTTGAGTTCTTTTTCCCTAGGTTGTGAAGTATAAATAACATGGTGATGTATTTAAGGTCATGTATTTTATATTAACATGATTTATTATCATTTTTATGTGACTAAATTGTGTACATACTTAAGTTTTGTTTGGGATACTTTCTATAAGTTCAGAGGCTTAATTGTCAGTAGTGGTACAAGGAGTGTTCATGAAGGGATTGGTGATAAAAAGTGTTATGGACATGATAATATGATTATTAGGGTATAGTTTATCAATTTATAAAATAATATTATTTTTAAATTAAGTTAAATTGTTGCAAGGAAGTCAAAATAAAATGTGTCCTAAAGTAGACCTAATGGAATTAGGTCTCCATGAGACCTAAAAGAGAAATGAGGTCTAATAAAGTTATGATAGACCAAAATGGACTCAATATTAATTTTAATCATGTTTATGAGTTTTCATAAAACCTATTAAATGAAATACCTAAGAGGTTAAGGGTGAGTAGCTGACTAAGTAGTAAATGAATAAGGAATGGTATATATACAAGGTAGTTTAAGGCCTACTGAGGTAAGAAGAGAGTATGCAAATGATATAACAAATTGTTGAGAAAAAAGAGGTATTATATAAAATCATGGGAGTGTATAGGACCTATAATTAATATTTGAAAGTGTGTCTACATATGAATATCAAGGTCATATGACCTAATCAGTCTTGAAAAGACGTAGTTGAGTGAAGAGATCTAAAAGGCAGTTTGAGAGGGATAAAAGTGTGAAGAGATGAAGTGGTGGTCATCATATATTAGTTGAAAAAATTTATCAAATAAATTAGGTGGATGAGTTGGTTATGAGTCATCTAGGGGGTTGGTGCCTCCTTGCAAGTGGGTGCTTGCTAAAACCTAGTTAAGTGGGTGTTTGGCTAGTTGAGGTTAGTGTTACATGTGGAGTTGGTACTTCACTAAATCTTGGTTTTTGTCTTATAAGAAAATATTAAATTTGAAAATATCTATGAATTTTTTTTTCTCATTGAGGGTTTCCTACATATTTGATGTGTTCTTATGTTTCATGCTTATGTGGATAAGTGTTTATACTTGCTATATCTATATGTTTGCTTGAATGATTCATGATTGATTAAGGGAACTTAAAGGAATGGAATTTAAGAATGATTAACCTATCCCTCTAATTCATTGTACTTACAACATTTGGTATCATATCCAATCCTTTGAAGTAAGCCTAACAACCTAAAGGAGATCCTAGAAGTAAGGATGACTAGTAGTCAAGTTCAAACATGGTTATCTACTAGTAAAGATCCATTCTTTAATGGGAATAATTTTATAATTTGGAGCATTAGAATGAGGACATATCTAATTTAAATGGGCCATGACATATGGCAGTCAATTTTGTATGGATACACTCCACCTTATACACCATCAATTGATGCAGTAGGTAAGAAGGAAAGTGAGCAATTCCAAGGCAATGAATTCCATTTTATGTGGCCTCTCAGAGAAAAAGTTTATGAAGGTGATGCATTATGAGTCAGCCAAGGTGATATGTGACAAGTTGAAGACTATATATAAATAAGACACCAAGTTTAAGATGGATAAATTACAGACTCACAAAAGGTAATTTAAAAGTTTGAGTATGAAGGAAGATGAGATCATTACATCCTGCATGTTAAGTGTTGATGAAGTGGTCAACATCATTAGAGGATTAAAAGAAGAAGTAAAAGAGTCTACGGTTTTTCAAAATGTATTAAGATCATTAACTCCTAAGTTTGATTCTAAGGTGTTTATAGTAGAAGAGATACAAGATTTGGACAAATAAGAAATGGATGGGCTTCATGGCATCTTGATTGGCTATGAAATGAGAACAAATGAGGGAAGACCTCCTAAGAAGGAAATAACATTTAAATCTAAGAAGAAGTCAAAATCCAATAAGGTTAAAGATGAGACATGTTTATATGTTGATTGTGATGAACTAATAGCCATGTTTTCTAGGAAATTAAGGTTTAGATCTGATAAGTACAAGGGTAAGTTGCCTTTCAAATGTTTCAACTATGGTAATATTGGTCATTTTACATCTAAGTATCCTAACAAAGGTAAGACTGAGCATGATGAAGAACATGATGAACATCATGGAGATTATAATATGGTTTATAAACCTAATAAAAATAAGAAATATTTCATGAAGTATGAAGGTAGGAAAGGGTCATTCAAAAACAAGAGAAATTTTTATGCAAAAGAAGATAATAACTCATTTGATATAAGTGACATATGTACATCTGATAGTGATGATGATAATAATGAAAATGAATATAACAACAATGAAACCTTATTATTTTACTATTTTTAGGAATCTAAGGGTTTAATTTCCTAATTAGTAAAGAGGTCTAGATTAATCTAGAAAATATGTGAATACAATATGCCTAAATTGACTTACTAATTTGTTAAATCTAGATTTGATCAATTAATTACTAAAAATAGCATACAAGGGGATATAGAGTGAACTTAGTTGATTTATAGACTGAGATAGAGGATTATGGAACTACAAATTACTAAGTTGACTGGGTAGACTATCAGATATAGGAACCAAAAGTCTATTTTCTTCCTAGATAGTAGCGTCAAAAACTAGACACTTGGGGGTCCAGTACTATAGTCCTATTTTTGGTGCTATAGTCCCTATGATATTATTCTTATAAGCTTTCTATATTCTATTTTTATACTTCAATAGGCTATGTGTTTAGGATCTCAGGTCTCAATCATCTGTGAAGCTCCATGTGTAAATGATTCTATCCTCTAGGGTCCTCATTCCTCCTTAGGCTTGATAAGTGGTCTTGAATCAGCTAGAAAAAGGGGTTAGTGTGTATTATACACTGAATGTATGATCACACCCCATGTGTGGGCACACTACCTAAATATCAATACTTTAAGAAGGGATCAAGGCCAATGTAGTTCTCCCAAATTAAATGTGTATTGTGCAATCTTGTGTATGCAATGCAATTATTATGAAAATATAGGCAAGCTTGAGATGACTCATGACTTGTGCAAGAGCTTGAGTAGGCTATAAATAATAGTGGTTGGCTATATGCAAAGAATAGGAAGATTTTTTTGAGTGTGCTTAGTGTATTTCTAGCTCATGCCTTTTGAATGATTTTCAACCCTTCTAAACGACCCTTGAATAGTATTTTATAGGGAAACTAATGATCCTAGGTTAGATGACTTCATGTTAGGACAAAAAGGAAAAAGATAAGGATCTAGGGAAATCTAACCATTTAAGGTTAAGATTGACTTGGACAATAGCATTGGAAAGTGGACACTCTAGGGTCTAACACTATAGTCCAACTTATGGAGTTATTGTCTAAGGGGACAAAGACCTTAGGGGATATGTTCATGCTTGGGAGAGGAGTCTAAGGTAGCTGGCACTGATTCAGGAAAGCTTTGGGTGACTGGGAAGTAGTGAAAACATGCCTAGTGGGTTGTGCAAGTGAGCAAGAAAGACCTATGGTTTGGATGTCACAAGTCATGTTCAAGTTGTACAAATTGCATTTTTATGTGATTACATTTACCCCCCTTTATTATAAGTATGAAGCTAAGTGTAATACTAGGATAGAGGAAAAAAATAAAAGCGCACCTAAACTTATTTGTGAGGCTAAGCCCAAGAAGCTATGTGATGTTGGATTTATGTGTGGTGCGAGTACATTGTACTATGTGAATCTGAAAATAAGGGAAGTGAAAGTAGATCAATTCTTACTAGATACACTATATCTAAAATACGAACGTACAAAGCTAGGTAAAGAGAGATAAAGGAAGAGAAAGGAATGATTACACCTCATTAGATATGCAAACCAATACGAAACTTATTATGCTACTAGGTTATGTTGAGTGATGTTGGATGAATACTAAACCAAGAGTTATATCGATAAATGAGATAAGTACTCAATCCCCTAGAAGGTGGCTCAAAAATTCAAAGGTAATCCCTTTGGCACCATCATCACCAACTATGAAAAGTTAATAAATCATGCATGCGATAATCAATGTTTGGACTATGTGTCTAATCCCTCTAAATAGGTGGCTCAAGAATACAAAGGTTAGCTAGACCTTTGGTTCTATCATTGTTAAGTGATGTGAAGCTGAATAGAAAGATACTGATATAAGTTGAATGTCATATGAGATGGCTCATGAAGCCCATGAACATGCTATAATATAATAATGTTAGCATGGATAGACAAATGTAATTAGAAGCTAGGACAATGTTGGCCACTTTGAAAGATGGATATTAGAACTTGTATAAAAATCCCCTCCAAAACTAGAATCAACTCAAGAACTTGGGTACCCAGGAAGCAAACTTGTATGAAAGTTTAATTGAAAGTGATGCTAACCACATATAGATGGAGTAAGGCACGTGAATGCTGAGAACATACAAGAAAATGTACTAAACTCAAAAAAGAGAAGGCCCATTTGATGCACATATTGCCCCTAATAACTGGTGTCTGAAACATAGATTCTGAACTAAAAGTTGTATCAACTACCATGTCTAAATTGTAAGTGGAAGCCCTCATGCCATGCATAATTCCCCCTATATCTAGATTCTTTGAGTGGAAAAGTGTTGAAAACTACTAGATTTTGGATTGTATTGTTATGATAAAACCATGATTGAACTCACCCCTCTGCCTAATTCTAGAAAACTAGAAATTCTATTGTCTGGACATTATCACTAAAAACTAGAAACTCTGGGGTCCAATGCTATAGTCCCATTTTTGGTGTTATTATCTAGAGACAAAACTAAAAACTAGACTATAATCTCTATTGTCTGCCTGATCTGGCTTGCCTAAATTAAATTTTGGAATCTAGACTTAACTAGTCTAAAATTGCATTTATTTTATTATTATTATTATTATTATTATTATTATTATTATTATTATGACTGGTAGAATCTTTGATCTCTATGACAAAACCCCTATTTGTTGCCCCCTCTTCTGAGGGTAAGAATGAAGATCCTGTGATGACTTCCCTCAAAATAAAAAGCCCTATAAGTGTGTTAAGCTACAAAAATGTTTGATATAACATTGATATTCATGATCTCAAGATATAGCAAAAGTTGTAAAGAGATATTATTAGATCTATAGGGATATGCCTAGATGGATATAGCAATGTAATAACATGTGTATAAGAGAAAGGTAGAATGTGAAATGTTAGTTGTTAGTTGTTAGTATCATGGAAGGATGGATCATGATGTCCATCATGGAATCCAAGAAGTAAGGTAAATTCATGATTGGAATCATGGCATTACACATAAAGAGAAATGATCAAGCAAACAAGCATACAAAGCAAGAATCAAGAAACACAGAGGAGTGGCTAAGGGATTAAATAAGCACACAAGGAATATAAGGCATGTTGAAATTCCACATACACATATAAAAGTAACAAGCAAATATTAGCACAAGGGCCATAAACACATAGAAAGGCACACACAAAGGACATTGGCAAATGTCCAAAGGCACACAAATATAGACAGGAGCAAAGGACATTTGGAAAATGTTCTAAAACATAAATAGGAATTATAAAATGCAAACACATCTAACTAATCAAAGTGAAGAGTGAAAGCATATAAATTACTAGAAGAAGTAAACATGCATCTAACTATAAAAAATGAGAAGCAAAAGTATACAAGATATGTAATACAAGACTAATGTATATGCTATGAAATACAAAGTTGTGATAAATGCCAATGGATGTCTCAATGTAATAAATGTGTAAGCAAGTAAGGAACATAATACAACAAGATGTCTAAAGTGTGTAGTGTAAAAATGACATAACCTGGATGGTGTAGTCATGTAGAGTGTGCCCTCAATGGGTATATGTATCAATATGTGGCTGGAATATAGACGTAAGATGCCCCCTTGATGGGTGGAGTAAAGAGATCAAGGATCTGAATGTACTACACACACTTAAAATAAGATCAAGTGAAGCCTAGTAATATAGATAAATCAACAAACAAGTAGTTTAGAATAATGTAATATAAGTATGACATAGTGTTTTAGTAATGTAAGAACATAGATGATGCACACAATTGACATATTTTTTTATTTTTTTTGAAGTTTGTATTATTGTTTTATTTTTGGAATAAACTATGTACAATCATGCAAAAGAGACTATGTACAATCAATGTAAGGATTTTATTTAAATTGAAATCTACATAGGTGCATGATATTAATTGGGTTCTTGAGTTTCTTTCCTTCTAGTGAAGCTATATGATACACTTTTGGACTAATATTTTTAGTAATGATTTATGGTCTGAGCCAGTTTAGTTTGAATTTTCCTTTTATTTCTTGTTTGGTGTTAATACTGTGTAGGTTTTCTTTTAATATGAGATTATTAACATCAAATTATTTGGTATGGAATCATTTTTTGTAAGAATGTTATATACATTGTTGGTAGATTTTGAAATGTTCTACTTCTTGAATACATTTATGATCTAACTGTTCTAAGTGTTGTAAGCCATTTTTCATGATATTGATCATTAGTGATAATACCCTTGAGAGAGATATGAAGGGATGGGATTTCCAATTCCAATGGTACAACTGCTTTGATGTTGTAGATGAGTGAAAAAGGAGTGGCTCATTTGGATGTGTGAATGCTTGTGTGATTAGCCCATAGTGGGAATACAAGTTGGTTGTGTCAATCATCTCCAAAAATTTTCATAGTTTTTCTTAGAATGCTATTGATCATTTTGTTAGTGGATTCTTCTTGACCATTGCTTTGTGGATAGTAGGGGGTAGAAAATGTGTGTTTGATTTTATATTTTAGGCAAATTTTTTTGATAGTCTTATTTTTAAAAGATGTTTTGTTATTTAAAATAATAACTGTAGGTAAGCCAAAGCATGAAATAATATGCATCATGAAAAAACTACAAATGTCTTCACCTATGGTAGTTTGAAGTGGAATAGCTTCTACTCATTTTGTGAAATATTCTATGGCTATGATAATGAACTTATGTCCATTGGCTGATTTTAGGTTTATTTTGCCCATAAGATCAAATACCCATAACATAAATGGCAATGGGGAAATAATTGGTTGTAGTTGTTGTGATGGTGCATGATGTAGGTTACTATGTCATTGACATTTTTCACAAATTCTTGCATATTGTAAATATTCTTCTTCCATAGTAGGCTAGTAGTATCCTTATCAGAGTAACTTGTGTGACTTGGCTTTTTTACTAAAATGACCATGACATTCACTATCATGTATTTGTGCAAGAGCAACTTTGATTTCTCCTAAATTTAAGCATTAGATTAAATATCCATCAAAAGATCATTTAAAAAGATCACTACCAATGATTACTTATCAAAGTGCTTATTATTGTAATTTGCATTTTTCAATTCAAGAGAAAGATTTTGATGTAGTAAATTTGTTTAAGTAATTATAAATATTGGAAAAGTATTTTATAGGTGTAAAACTACATGTTGTGGCTAAAACAAAGAGTGATACTAAATCAACATTTGACATGGATGGTGACTATAGTATTTTAATTATGAAGATTGCCTGATCATCATTGATGTTGATGGGGATTAAGGATGCAACACTTACCATGGCATCCATGTGGCTATTATCTTTTCTTGGTATGCTGCCAATGGAGAAGTAATCAAATTGTGCTGATAAGAATTGTACCATATTTTTGTATGGGATGAGGTGTTCTTTTGTTTGGTATACATTGTTGACTTGGTTGATGACGAGTTAAGAATCACCAAAGACTTGAATGGATTTGATTTGGAATGACTGGACAACAAAGAGACCTATATTAGTGCTTTGTATTCAGTTGTATTATTTGTACAAGAAAAACTTAGGTGATATGTGATAGGTACTATGTGACCAAAGGGGTCAATAAAAATGATTCTTGTTCTTGCACCTGACACACATCAAGAGCCATCAAAGAACATGGTTCAAGTGTCTAAATGTGTAGCATAGGTGGTAAAATCATCTTGAAAGGTATCATTGATTGGAGTTGTATCTAGAAGAGGTATTGTTACTAATTTATCTATAATGATTTGGCCTTTTGTTGATTTTTGGAGGACTATTTTTTAATCAAATTCAGTTAATAACATGACCCATTTTGATATTCTACCAGAGAGGTGTGGTTTTTCCATTAGAAATTTTAAAGGGTTTGCTTTAGTGATAATTTGAGTTTCATTATTGACCATGTAGTGTTTGAGTTTTTCTGTAGTGAAGACTATTGCTAAACATAATTTTTCTATTACAAAATATTTTTTTCATAGTCAACTAACATGCGACTGATGTAATACACTACTTGTTCGACATGTTGATCATTATTTTGAGCTAATAATGCTCCTAATGCATGATCTATCATAGAGATGTATAGTAAGAAAGGCCTATCTAGTATAGGTGGGACTAAAACAGGTGGATTGACTAAATATTTCTTGATTTTATCGAAGCTATCTTAGCAAGCTTGGTTCCAGACAAATTTTGTATCTTTCTTTTATAATTGAGTGAATGATTGGGTTTTATTCATAAGTTGGGCTACAAAAAATGAATGGATTGATTTTTTGCTTGTAAAGATCTTAGTTGGTTGATGTTTATGGGAGGTGGCATGTCAATAATTGCTTTTACTTTTTTAGGATCCACTTTGATGCCTCGTTATGAAATAATAAAGCCTAGAAATTTGCCTGATGTGACACCAAAGACACATTTCTTGGGTTTGAGTAGAACATTGTATTGTAATAATCTTTGAATTTTTTTCATAAATCAAGAGCATGTTGTTATCATTCTTTAGATTTTACTAATATATCATCGATGTAATCTTTGATAGTATGATGAATCAAGTCATGAAAGTTATGTGTCATGGTATGTTGCTCTGACATTTTTTAATCTAAAGGGTATAACAATATAACAAAATATGCCCTAAGGGGTGGTGAAGGATGTTTTTTCTTGATCTTCTTTAGAAATTTTTATTTGGTTATAACCGACAAAGCCATCCATGAATGATAACATTTTGTAACTGGCTATGGAATCTATGTTCAAGTCCATATTGGGTAAAGGGAAACCATCTTTAGGACATGCTATATTCAAATCTCATGAATTACAGTAGCATTGAATTTGACCATTAGGTTTGATGATGGGGACAATATTAGAAACCCACCAGGGGTGTGCTACTGGTTAGATGAAGCTGACATCTATGAGGCATTAAATTTTATCTTTAACTAAGAGAGCTATCTTAGGATGCATTTTATGGATCTTTTATTTTATGAGTTTTGCAATGGGATACAAGGGTATTTGATGAACTACAATAGATGTGTCAATTTTGGGCATGTTAGAGTAAGACCAATCAAATAGTTTGGGAAAGTATGTTAAATTTTGCTAGATGTTCATGTCTTCTTCTTTTCATAAAGCAGTGACTAATAGGACAATGCGAGGATCTTGATCAGTTCTAAAATTAAAATTTACCATTTCCTCATTGAATAATGTAGATTGATCAAGTGCATATGGGATTGTGGGGATGGTGTCACTTGAGTCCTTTGGTATGTCTTGAAAAGATTTTGAATTTTCCTAAAAATATGCCTGTGTGTGCATGACATGGAAATCTATTTTTATAGTAATAGGTTGGGAGATCATTGTAAGCCCTAAAAAATTGTAAAAGAGAATCATTGTTAGAAAACTTGTTGAATTCTAGCATATCTAGGGAGATAGTATTATCAATGAGGTTGGGGTGGACTAAGGAAATTATAGAGGCATGATTGACATTATGGTCTACTGATGTGCTAGATGGGAAAAAAAATTATATTTTGAGGTATTAGTCAAAGGTTTGTTATTAAGGGAGGTAGGATGATATCCTAATCCTTGGTTCCCATGTTTTGAGGATGCCATAATTGGATCAATAATTCCTTGCTCATGTTTGCTGAGACCTTTTCCTTGATATCCCATCTTATTAAGATATTTGAGTGCAAAAGGTGATGTGAATTGGATAGTTGAGGTAAGGGCTATGCTAGGACCTATAATGGGTTGATGGGATGCCATATTTAAAGGTATACTATGTGTAATGGGCTGTGTGGATACAATACCAAGGTTGAAGTGTGGAATGTAATATTATTATGGTTCAATAGCTTAGAAATACTTGAAAGGTTCATTGTCTATAGGACACATGTATATATATCCCTTGTGACTAAATTTAAGGCAAGCATGGAATGTAGAAGGGACTGTATACATGTCATGAATCCATAGATGACCATGTAGTAGATTATAGTTAATATTATTTAGCATTACTTGGTAGGTAGTTGGGAGTGTTTTAAGCCCTAAAGTTAGATTGAACATTATTTGACCCAAAAACATTTTTGGTGTGTTGTCAAAAAATCAAATATGCATGTCAGAGTGGTCTAAGTCTTATGGTTATATGTTAAGATGTTTGAGCAATGAAGTGTTGTAGATATGTAGACTAGATCCATTGTCAACTAATACACTTTTTAATCTTACATCATTGATTCATAGTTGAATATATAAAGGTAAACATTGTTCTATGATGTGTCATGGAGGCAAACCCTCTTTCTCAAAAGAGATATGCTCTTCTATCTATTGCATTGTGTTAAGGATGGATGCAACATAAGATGGTTTTACAAAAGCAAGAATTTTAGTATTAAAAAGGGCTACATAGAACACATATTTGTAAATGTCTGAATGAAGAAGGAGATCTAGAACTGAGACTGTATTGGGAGGACACCATTTTGAGTGATAAATTTATGGCAATGGGCTTAACCAATCTGCCTATCCTCATAAACTTAGGTGATAGCATGGACTACATGATCTACTATAGGCATAGAATTGGTAGTAGGTGTAAGATGTGTGCTAGATATACCAAGTGTGGAGGAAGGAAGGAGGGATGTATACCCCAGTGCTTGCTTATATCTAGTAGTAGGAGGAAAGGACTTAAGAGTGACAAATGTATTACATGGGGCTATGTGGAGATCATGACGATGAAATTATATGCATGAGATCATATATATGAATTGCATAACAATATGTGTAAATAAATTTTTCCATATGATATAGATAAAGCAACATATATAGTGTAGATTGATATGAAAAAGCATCAAAGATTATGACATGTGTTATGATATCTCTTATGTATGGAACATAATAAATGTGACATTAGATAAATAGATAATTAGAGAGAACAAGTGTGCATTGATGTATAATTGCATAAAGAAATTTGAATTTTATTAGAATACTTCAAATAAGCTTATTATAATAAACTTCAAAAAATTACCATGTGAGAAACAAAGAATACAAGATATAGAGCATGAATTTTTACATAAAGGCATATAAGTTTTTGATATGCAGTATGACATTTTGAATGCATTTAGAAAGATAAATTTGAAAAATTTTCCATATAAATGAAAGAGAATGCATAAAAAGCACTTTGGAATCTTGTGCATGTTTAGCAGTGAATTTTGTAATATCATCCCTTATTATGAAAATTAAGCATAAAATGCAAAGGATGAAACTTTGTGCTACATATGATAGAAATCATCATTCATGTACATGATAGGACCAATAATGGTTTCTTTATTATTTGCAATAAATTTAAGAAACATGTGTAAATAAGTGAAATCCATTGTTGTTTTTTGTAAGTTTGAAGTTTATATGTAAGGTGATAGCTCAGGGAGTAATAGGACCTAGTGTATGCACCTAGGGATTTTTTAAGTATAGTATTAGCACAATACTATGAAATTTTGAATTTTAAAATGTTTTTATAATTTTAATAATTAATCAAAATTTGTAGAAAATAAGAGGAATATTCTAAAAATTTACTAAAAATTAAGTGATGTAACTAGGTTTAAAATGATTTTTTTTCAAAATTAATGCAATAATTTGAAAAATTTACTAAGAAATAGTATGATTTGACTTTAAATATATTATGAAAAATATGAAAATATATATAAAATTAGTAGAATATTTTTCCTAGTGGTCTGGAAGTGGTTTCATGCAAAAATGACCTAGTATGTGGAAACTAGGGTTTTAGTGAATTATTGAGAATATTACACTTAAATTTGTAGTTTAATAATTTTAAAATTCTATATATATATATATATATATATATATATATATATGGAAAAAAATCATAAATAAATATCCCTAGGGTTTCTAGGGTTTTTGTGTGAAGATTCGAAGTACATCGAGTTCACCAAATGTTTCACTATTTTTGGATAACCAAGGGTTTAATTTCCTAATTAGTAAAGAGGTTTGGATTAATCTAGATAATATGTGAATATAGTATGCCTAAATTAACCTATTTATTTGATAAATCTATATTTGATCAATTAATTACTAAAAGTAGCAAACAAGGGGATAGAGAGTGAACTTCGCTAATTTTTTGACTGAGATGGAGGAATCTAGAACTACAAATTGCTGAGCTAACTAGGTAGACTATAAAAAACTAGACCCAAAAGTCTATTTTTTTCCTGGATAGTAATGTCAAAAATTGGACACTTGGAGGTCTAGTGCTATAGTCCTATTTTTGGCATTATAGTCCCTCTAATTTGCTTTTTTTGATCTTTTTGGGTTCTATTATGATACTTTGGGAGGCTCTATGTCTAGGATCTCAGGTCTCGATCATCCATGAAGCTCTATGTGTAAATGATTCTATCCTTTAGGGTCCTAGTTCCTCCTTAGGATTGATAAGTGGTCATGAATTAGCTAAAAAAAGGGGTTAAAGTGGATTATGCACTGAACATATGATCACACCCCATGAGTGGGCACGCTACCTACATACTAATACTCTAAGGAGGGATCAAGGCCAATGTAGTTCTCCCAAATTAAATGTGTATTATACAATACTATGTATGAAATGGAAGTAATATGTGAATCTGGGTAAGCTTGAGATGACTCATGACTTGTGTGGGAGCTTGAGTAGGCTAAAAATAATAGTGGTTGGTCATATGCAGAGAATAGGAAGATTTACTTGAGTGTGCATAATGTATTTATATATCGTGCCTTTTGAATGATTTCCAACCCTTATAAATGACCCTTGAATAGGGTTTTATAGGGAAAATGATGATGCTAGGTTAGATGACTTCATGTTAGGTTGATAGGGAAAAAGATAAGGATATAGGGAAATCTGACCATTTGAGGCTAAGAGTGACTTGGACAATAGTGTTAGAAAGTGGACACCATAGGGTCTAACGCTATAGTCCAAATTATGGTGCTATTTTCCAAGGGGACAAGGACCTTAGGGGATAGGTCTATTCCTGGGAGAGGAGTCCAAAGTAGTTGGGGCTGATTCAAGAAGGATTCGGGTGATTGGGAAGTAGTGAAAACATGCCTAATGAGTTATGCAAACAAGCAAGAAAGACCTATGGTTTGGATGTCACAAGTCATGCTCAAGTTATACAAATTTCATTTTTATGTGATTACACTTATTCATGGCTATAGAAATAGACAATGAGGGCTTCTCAAAAGAGAAAGGCCTTATGGATTATGAAGAATCAAATGAAAAAGAGGCTGAAGTGAATATTGACACAGAATTGGTGATTACTCTAGAGGAGTTTAAGTTCCAAAGAAGGAAGAATCATAAACTAAGATCATTAGTTAAAGACTATGAAGAGAAAATTTATTTTATTGAAGAGAGAATGAGTAACACATCCAAGGAGTATGATGAGATCATTAATTAGGTTGAAACTCAGATGGAGATAGTCACTGCTAGCTTAAAAGCTAAATAGGAAGAATGGAACAAGTATGGAATCCTTGAAAGATAAGTTGGATGAAGCATCTAGCAAGCTCAAGACCTTTATGAATTTTGAAAAGAGTAATGATGTTGTAGATAACATTTTGAGTAGTTAAAAGTCTGTAAGTGATAAGACAGGTATTGGTTTCAAAGAAGACCAAAAGGAGGGAGCTAAAGTTAAGGAGAATTATAATGAAGACAAGAAGGTCAACATGAAAAGACTAATTAGACAACCTAATGCTATGGGATATGCTAATTCATTCAATGGTTATTATTTTGTATGCAATCATTTTGGTCATAGAGCAAGAGAGTGTATAAAGCCCTCTAAAAATGAATATGCATGGGATTATGAAAGGAATCATCAATCAAGAGGTATGAATGAGGTTATTTTATACAATTGTCATAATGTGGGACAAATTGCAAGATTATGTCCTAATAGAGTTATAAGACCATAAAGTCAAAATAAGAGGTTTGAAGCCCCTAGAGTGCAAAAGAGAAGGCAAATGAGTGTGTGGAAAAAAAGATAATAAAGGTGAGTCATAATTAGTATACAAAGCCAAGTGGACTATTTGTTATGATAGAACATACTTCAGATGTGAAATCAAGTCAGATGTGTCTGATATCAACTCATATTGTTGATCAAATAGTTGATGAATAGGTCAAGCCTAAGGTGTCAATCAAGCCTAAAAGGATCTTGAAAGATATTTAGTCTTGTGAGAGCATGGAGATCTAGGAATCTCTTGAGTTTGTATTTTTTTAGTGTCCTATGAAAGGTGTGACTCCATTAGGCTTCATGGAGACTCTCTTTAGTTAGTAGAAGCATGGTGGATACTTGATTTGAGGGGGAGCTATTTAGGTTGTTCATAAGCTAGAAGTGTAGTTGTTGACAAGCATAAAAGAGGTAAGCAAAGTTGTTATATGTTTTTAGTAGTTGTTAGTTGAGCATGATTTCTGTTATAGATGCTTTAAGAATTTTTCGAGCTCAAATTATGAAGAAAAAGGGGGAGTTACTATTTATTCAATTGATATCAAGAGTTTGGTAGATTGGTAAGTAATGTTGAGATTCAGAGTTCATTTAAAGACTATGCTTAGTCTAAGGGGGAGTTAGGTAGCTCTAAGTTCTTTTGCAGTTTCTAAGAATATTTGCCAAAGAGGGAGAATGAGTGGTTCTAGAAGTTGTAATGTGTATGACCCTTTGTCATTAATGTCAAAGGGGGAGAAATTTAAAGAAGAGAGATTGACTAGTTTTGGGGAGATGAGAGTGATCAGATTGAAGAATGTTTTGCCATCAATGATAAAGAGGGAGTTTGTTGAGAAGTGTTTTCATTGATGTCAAGGTTGATGCCATTGATGTCAAGGTTGATTTCATTGATGTCAAGGTGCATCTGATGAAGATGCATGGTGAGTAATCTTTGAGGTATGAGATTTTGTGCTTGATGTGACAAGGAAGCCATGTGATAAGAGAGAATTTGAAGAAAAAAATATAATTTTAAGGCAAGAGAGAATTTGAAGGCAACTAGTCTTTCTTTTTTTGGTTGATATCAAGGTTCAGGTTAGCTTGAAGTTTTCAATGCTATCACAAAGAGGTATGATGGTCAAGTGAGAATTGAAGCATGGTTATGAAGCTCTAGCTCTGCATAAGGACATGAGATAGTGTTGATTAGAATGAGATTGTTTTAGTGGTGTGAGAATATTTTCTAAAGACTTTTCTTGTTTGATGTCATTTAGGTAAGAATGTTTGAGTACTAGTTCTTGAATATAAGTTATTTTGAGAAGCCTAGTCTAGACCTTGTGAGAAGGTGTGCATAGTGAATTTTGGTGAAGTAAGAACAAGATTGTGAGAGGTTATTTGGAAATTTTTTATCATGAAAGTAAAGTATAAATACTTTCATAAGTGTTTCAATTTTAGTTGTCAAGTTTTAAGTGCTTAAGAAGCCTAGTCATGACACTAATCATGAGATTTAATGTCCTTGTAAGAAGATATGAGTATCATGACTTCATGAGATGAGTGCACATAAGCATGAGTAATTTTATGAGGTTGATTTAACATGTATGTGATGTATTTTATCACTCATGATAATTTCAAGGTGAGCCTACAGGGGTAGGTCCTTCAGACCAAGTTTGCATCTAGACCACTTCTAGACCCTACTTGGCCTAATGAGGTATCATGATTTGTTGTCAAGGTATGTGAAGGATATATGTTAGTGATTAATTATGATATAGGTTTATTTAGTATTTTAAATTGGTGGAGAGTACATGGTAAAAGGCATGAATATTATTTTTAAGGCCTAATGTGGTTTACAGGTCAACGTCTAAACGAGCAAAGAGAGAGAGAGAGAGTGGTCTAATAAGGGGTCATGATCACATTTAAGAGTGTTTGAGATTATGTAATCATTTAAAGAAGTGATATATGTTATTTCAAGTGTGTTCATGTAGTTTTATGTCTTAGAGTGAAGGACAAGGTGTGGAAAGTTGTTTAGACATTTCTCGAGTGCACATAATAAAAGGTTCTCAATTCAAGAAGGATTTTATTGTGTTCATAAGGTCATCAAAACTTTTCATGGTAACCTAAGATGATCATGGAATATTGGTAAGGGTCCTAGCTCAAAATTATAGGCATTAAATTTTATATTGAGGGGCCATGCTTTATGAACAATCATTAATAACAGAAGTGTGTTTAAGCCCTCTTAAAACCCTAATTATGACCCAATGTTGAAGGTATGATTCAAAACCACTCAGGATAGTTTTTAATGCTTAGGTAAGTGTTTTTATCTTGTATTTAACTCTCATAATTACCTTCAAGTGGGTGTGGTTAGAAAGAAGAGAGAGAAAATATGAAGATACATGCTTATTTTTGAAGAAGTTGTAGCTATAAAATGTTGTATTGGATAAAGTTTGAAAACTAATAAAGGTTAAATTTTGATACTCACAGTTTATGTCCTTACTAGTTTTTGGATTTTTTTTAGTGCTTATGTTTTCTAAATTTGTGATCCAAGTTGGCTAGTCATTAATAGGCCTAATGAAGAAGAACAATGTAAAACCTAGACAATTTGAAAAGTTAGTTTTTGGTATGATTTCTCCAAATAGTGATACATTGGAGTGCATGGTGTTATTTTTTGGGAATTTTATGTCCTATCCATGATTTTTATGAGGTTTGGAAGTTAGATAAAGTGGTTGAAATGTTAAATCCAAAATGACTTGTCTGGTTTTGGTTTGACTATGCATAGTGAGGTCAAAATATTGGGTTGTAAGAATATTATTTGACATTATACCTTATGATTTTTGTATTATAGAATGGAAAATATATGTCAAAGGATATTTTTAAATTTTAATTAGTCATGGGAAGAGTTATTTTATATGTTGAAGATCAAGTTGTTCATGACTAGTTTTTGGAGGTTCTGGTAGTTATGAGTGGGCTATTTACAGAGAAGTGTTTGAGTCCTTTTGACCTAAGTTGTGAAGTCTAAATCATATGGTGATGTTTTTAAATTAATGGAGTTTCTATTCATGTTATTTATTTTCATGTTTGTGTGACTAAATTGTGTACATGCTTTAGTTTTGTTTGGCAGATTTTTTGTAGGTTTAGAGGCATAATAATGAATGGTGCTACAAGAAGTGTTCATGAAGGGATTGGTGTTAAAAAGTGTTATGTACCTTATAATATATTTATTTGGGTATATTTTATCAATTTATTAAAATATATTATTTTTTAATGAAGGTAAATTGTTCTAAGGAAGGCAAAGTGTAATGTGTCCTAAAGTAGACCTAATGGAATTAGGTCTCCATGAGACCTAAAAGAGAAATGAGGTCTAATAAAGTTATGATAGAAAAAACATGACTCAATATTCATTTTAATCATGTTTATGAGTTATCCTAAAACCTATTCCATGATTTACCTAATAGGTTAAGGGTGAGTAGCCTAATATGTAATAAATGAACAAGGAATGGTATATATACAAGCCAGTTTAATGCCTATTGAGGTATGAAGAGAGTATGAAAATGATATAACACATTGTTGAGTAAAAATAGGTATTTTATAACATATTATGAGTGTAGATGACTTATAATGAATATCTGAAAGTGTATCTATATATGAATATTAAGGTCATATGTCCTAATTAGTCTTGAAGAGACCCAGTTGAGTGAAGGGGTCGAGAAGGCATTTTGAGAGGGATAAGAGTGTGAAGATATGAAGTGGTGGTAATCATCTGTTGGTTGAGATTTTTTTAAAAAAAAATTGATTAAATAAATTAGGTGGATGAGTTAGTGCTGAGTCATCTAGGGGGTTGGTGCCGCCTTACAAGTGGGTGTTTGTTAAAACCTAGTCAAGTCAATGTTTGGCTAGTTAGGGTTAGTGCTTTATGTAGAGTTGGTGATTCAATAAATATTGGATTTTGTATTATAATATTTTAGTCCATTTTTAGATATCTATGGGTTTTATTATCCTTGAGTTTTTCCCATATATATGATGTGTTCTTATGTTTCATGCTTATGTGGATAAGTGTTTATGCTTGCTAAATCTATATGTTTGCTTGAATGATTCATGATTGCTTGAGGAACTTAAAGGAAAGGGTTTGAAAATTGATTCAACCCCCCTTCTTAGTCATTTTAATTCTAAAACTAATAATTTTTTTGAGTTTACATGCATTATATTAAATAACACAGTTCAGGAAATACTCAATAAATTCTATGCCAATAAATAATAATAGCTATAACAATTATTATTCTAGTCAAATAATAATAAATTCACTTCATAATTAATAACTAAAACATCATACTATCAATTAACGATATAAATCTAGTTTTCATATAAAATGAACTATTCACTATAACCCACCATCCATTTGTATATCAACATATCTACATAAACATGTATATCCAATATGTCCATTTATTTTTATACACATCCAGAACCCTTTTTCCATTTATAACCAACTGGAATTACACACACACACACACACACACACACACACACACACACACACACACACACACACACACACACACACACACACACACACACACACACACGTTTTTATGAACTATTCATATAGAATAAAACCTATATATATGCACAACCCATAATTACTTATATGTATTTATATAAGTTCTAGTTATCTAAAAACCCAAGTTTCCTATATAAAAATGAAACTTAAATAAAACCTAAACATTTTCATACAATATAATAAACATCAACATACATTTATTTATCCATGTCTCACATGGTTAATTTAAAATAAGAAACCATTCAGTTAGTATATACTTTCCATATTTTTTATTAACCCAAGCTATATTTTATTTAACTGAGAATTACAAATTTACTCGATGAACAATTGGTTAAATTACATAACATCCCTAAGTAAGTATACACTAGTGACTTAGTAATTTTACTCACATAATTTATAAAATATATACACATCCATTTTATGACTATATTAAGTATTTATAAAATCCAAATATTATATCATATTTTAAACCAATTTGACTTCCAACTTTACAATTCATTTTTCAAAATAAAATTGACATATACATATATTCACATAGTCGACCTCAAAGGTATTTTTATGCAGGCCATATAATATTTTATATATTATTGACCCTTGGTGTCTATACCCATCTAAATTATAATAAATATACAAAGTCATATATAACCATTTACCCATTCGACAAGATATTTATACTAATGACAAGATAATCCTTTAAATATATAGTTGATATAAAACTATTTACACGGCCAACACAATTTGACTTACTATATTATATTACAAATCAAAATACATTCAACATTAAATAAATAACAGTGACTAATATATTTTAGTTTGTTTATTAAGAGTTTGACTCATAATATAATAAAACATTATACTCAACCATTCTAAAACCAAAAACAAAGATATAACCCGATAAATCTTCTAATAAAAATAACTTGAAAATACAGTCAAATCAAATACATTCACTCATCCTTCACACATATTAAATCAAAATCTATTAATAATCAACCCAAGCAAAGTATACACAACCCATTCAATAATATACCTACAGTCTATTCACATGAAGGCATTTTATTAACTATATATAGATTTGAATACCCAAAATTGACTCTATATTACATGAATCCAAATGTCTCTAATACATAAACACAATTAAATCACTAAATTTATTAAAACAATAAATACACAATCCTCTATAGAATAAACAAAACCCTATGTCTAACCCTACCAAAATACCTCAACCATTGCAAGCACTTGACCTCTTAACAGAGTAATAAAAAAACATCATACAATAAAACTAATAACCATACATTATACACTCAAGTAATGTATTTTTTTTAACTACCATCATTCCATATTCATTTTATATAGGAATTGAGCCAATGTTTTGATTTTGTAAGGGGAAATATTCCTCTCATTGGGTTGAACCCTTGACCCCTAATTAGGTATTTTAAACCTAAAAATCCATACCCTTTTTATTCATTTTCCATATTAAATGAATACAAAATCAAATTATAAATATTAATTACAAACCCTACCTTATTTCTATCGAATAAATTTGCCTTCCTTTTCAACTCAAATTCTTCTCCTTGATTTCCAATATCTTCCACGACTAGCTCTAAATACCCCAACTTCTTTCTTCTTTATTGTTTTTCCATACCATTGCTTGCATTCAAAAACCCATAAAATAATGGGGACCCATTCATTATTACTATAAGACTCTCCATCAAGATATAAATTCTTATCATGCCTTCCAAACTTCATAGCTCAACTTCCAGACTAAAAATCTCTCCCTAATTTTCTCCATCATGCAGTCAATCCTCACCATGCTAAGCATGGTTCAAATGACTAAGCCAACAAACATAATGATGCTTCTAGATATTAGGGTTAACAACACAAAAATAAGTCAATGAATATAATTATTATGTTTTTAATAATAATTTGAAATCCCATTCCACTCAAACATTAAACATTAACTAATCTATGCCATATAACTAGGTAGTCCATTAGGTATTTTAAAACTTAAGACCCCCCATGAGTACTCCTTAGTCATAAAAAAATCATCTGGATATATTCTAACTATTTTTTTTGTTGACTGCTATAGGTACACACCTGTAAGAGGATATATCATCAACATAAAATAAATTTATCTATAAAAATGCATAACTAGAGCATACTTTAATGGAAATCATATCATCATCCAGTAAGCATTAATAATTTGCAAATAAGAATGATTATTATCAAAACATGAATCTAACTACATCAACCCATCTAAACATAAATGAAGTCAAACACAATAAAACTTAAAGGGACCATGAATTTTATTATGTTAAGTTGTGTGTGTTTTGTATGTTATCAATTCTCAACACCTCTAAAATCTTGATCTACTACATCCTCCTTGATGAGACTCTCCCTTCATTTATTGGAGAGTATAATTTCTCCTATATCCACCTCACAAATACAAATATTAGTTAGCCCATAACCAAGATAATCAATATAAATTCTACTAAATCAAATAAATACTAAATAAGCATAATCCATATGCATAATTACTCATGTATAACTAACCAAATCAAATAATGAGTCACCAAATAATCATAAAATGTTTGTCCATACATTAACATAATGAAATTTAGTTTGCTACAGTAGTAATTAAACAACATTAACCCCATAATATCTATTTAATAAACAAATCATGTTTAGTAAGGAAATCAAGATTAACAATATCCCCTATAGATCTATAAAGATATCATGATCACACTACTCCTTGCTACTGATGTTTGAACTATTTCTCAATTTCTAATTACATTCCTTTTAATGTGAAGAGGATGTGTTTATATAGATACACAATCTACCTATTTAAATTAATTGCTTTCAACAACCCTCTAAAGTAACATATATTAAACTCCATTGACACATGAAGGTGCACTAAATTCATTAAATGCACACAAGTCCCTATGGTAATACATCCCAAAATAACACATCACATAATTTATGCACCATAACACATTACAAGGTATATATGCCCAAACCAAGTGCAAATAAAGTTACATGAAATTGCAAGATTTCATGACCAACAATGACCATGAAGATATGTGTAGTATGATTATTATACATTATTCAAGAATAATACCACACTTTAATGCAAGCTTACCAAATGACTTAAAATTCAATCCATAGTTTTCATAATGAAGATTCAGTTCCCTTAATAAATATCATCCACTCAGTTGTTTCTATAGTGAATTATTAACTCTACCAATTACCATGTTTCTCAAGAGATACCATAAACTAATGTAAATGTATCACAAATATCTACTAGTGAAATATATTAACATAGCTTATTGCATCAGACTTTACAAGATTATTTAGAAAAAATAGATACAACTAACTAATTACTCATGTTTTGGATTGATGCAAGATTACATGTGGACCTAGATGCTATTACATCACACACCACATGTAAGAAAATGTGTTAGCATGGTACTCAAACACTTAGGGTAAGTGAGAAACCCACACTTTTGACCCCATCCAAAGGTTTGGGCACACATTTATGTCATGTGAGATGACTCTCACCTTTTAGTTCACTTGGTTGATGAACCAGGACAAAAACTAATGTCCTTCTTCAAAATCTTTTCATCTCACTATTGTGCCATCTTATACTCCCCATAGATCAACCTCCTCTGTATATGCTACATAATACTCTTTTCTAGTTTTGTGTTGAGACACTAACCATTGAGACATTACGTTTATAGTTCACACTCTTATTGACCCTATTTTTTGTGGTTTAATGCTATTTTTCTTTGCATAACCACTCTCTTGCCTCTACGTGGTGCCAATCTAAAACTTCACATATTATGTCCCCTAAAATTTCTCCTTGATACCATGCACAACCAAATGATTTTGGTATGCATTCCCTTTTGTTCTCCATCTTTAGTGGGTTTAAGATATGGACTCATCCATCCTTAATCAAACTATATTTTATCTCACATCATATAATATATCATGGTCATACTTCCATGAATCCCTAAAATCACATGACATGCATCTATCTATAACACATCACATAAAACCTTGTTTGTGTAACTACAAATTGTCATCTCTACTTTCATTGTTCCTTCACAATATTGTCTAGACCCTATATCAACCATGACACTATGTGTGGTCTTAAATATGACTTTCATACAAATTATTGCTTCCTCACCACTTCTATGGATACTAAATTATCCATGCTTCCACTATATAATATAATTATGTAATATTTAACTCTAGTCTTTCAATTGGTTCAGATAATATGTTTGTGTTGCCTTGCATCTACATTTTATTTTTGTGACCTTTAAGACTATCCTTGATACCAAAAAAATACCCTTGATCAGGCTCATCTACATGATATACATGCATCTTTTCATATTTTACTCTTGTTTATAACACTTTCACACCACCACTTCCTCTTTTTACCCTATCCAAATGTGCATTAGGTCATTCAAATATGAGGTGTACTACCTCCCCACATCTAAAACATGTTCCTCCAAATCTTCTACCTCTACCTCTTCCTTTTCCACTTCTCATATAAGATGACCCTTCCCTTGTTTGTGATGCTTGCATAGTGCCTACATCTTCATCACTATTTTCCATTGGTTGTTATTTGTTACTATTGGTCTTAATTTTACTTCTTGAAACACTTTTTATGCATGCCAACTTCTCTTATACTCTTAGTGCATAATTATATGCTTCCTCTATTATCTTCAATTTAAATATGATGATCTCATCTTGAATGATCCATCATAGTCCATTAATGTACCATGTTGTCTGCTCTTGGTTGATATCACTATGACTAGCCTAGATAATGATCTTGTATAAGTGATCTACATACTCTTTCACTCTTAGATCATTTTGTTGCAGATTGTATAACTTTTTCAATAAATCTAGTTGATAATATCTAAGCAAAAAAAAATGATTTTAATTTCACAACCATCCTTTTTTAGTGGTTTATTTTATCTTTACCCTTATGATTTCACTTAAGATGTACCTAGAGACACTTAAATTTAATCATTAAGTGCTTGATAATGTTTAATCTTAATATACTTACCTTAGTATATTCACCATTTTTTTAACTTTTAATCTCTACGAGGCCCTTCACTATTATGATAATTATCTTGATATTATTGGAAACACCATTCAAACATCCATTTTATGCTTATAGGTTCTTGCCATCCAAATCCAAATATTATTTATCATTTTAGGACAAGATAACACTGGGTTAGATAGATCTATAACCCGACCTTATCCATTAGTGTGGATTTATCCCCTTCAATCCAATGGTAAATTTTTAAACATATAATGTTTAATATTCGCACCCTTATACTTTTATAAAGTTTAGTTAATGGAAATATTCAAAAGCACTTCAAGATCATTTAATACACATCTAGTAATCACTTGGCAATTCTACTATACATTGATTTAAAGGGCACTAATCTTTATAATTCCAATTCTAATTTATTCTAAATCATATATAAGGACTGAAGCTATTTTATTTCAGGTCAAGGGTATTCACTGGTAAGCATTCAAGTCAATTTACTAGTTGCATTCATATATAAAATGTCAAGATTCACACACTAACTTTATGAGAGAGAAATACATCAACCTAAGGAATTTTTGGTATATGTATGAATCACTCATATTACATGGGTTTTATTAGGATGGCTTAGATATTCCCCTTACCTGATTCCCCCCTTTGACTTTGATTTTATATCTAGTTTATGTGTAGGAACTAGGGTTTTTTATTGCATGTCTTTTATGTGTCAAATCAACTCTTATAGTCAATCAATCAACCATATATTATATCCATATGTACTCAATATATAAAAATCAATCGTATAGTTAACCCAAATATAACTATAGTCAATAGACAAGGCCATAATGTGACCTTGTCCACACTAGTTCGGTCATGTCCCAATACATCACAAAATCCACTTTTCAGTTGTAACATAGTTTACATATCTTTATAAACACTTTTACATCAGATATCCACCTACTTAATCAATATAAATTATATCCAACCTAGGTTTTCATATTTTATCAAAAGTTACTATTTATAGCTCATATCAAATTTTACATCTTACATTTATATTTTGTATATCCTATAATCTAAATCAGTAGTTCAATCCTTTAGTGTTTATAACATTTAATTGGTACATAAAAATAAACATATTAAACATTCTAGTGAACTTGTAATTTTATTTAGAACACTATTTAATTTTTACTTGATTTTTATCCTAGGATTTCTTACACATTTTTGTAAATCCCTGACATTAAAAGAAACAAACTTCAACTTGGATATAAATGAAACCATAAGTCAATTTTCTTCAAGCTTAGATTTAATTTGACATTGAAAAAAATATATTTTCACCTTGGATAAACATATGACACTGAAGCATTTTTCTTCGACCTCAGATTAAAATTTGTTGATCTCTATACACAAAAATATTTCAACTTTTCTTTTATCTTTATTTTCTATTGCTTGATCCTTGTTTTTAGTAACTATGTTATGGTATTTGTAAAAATACATAGAAAGCTATCGATTTTGGCTAAATGGTGACCTTTTTTTATCAATACCATGAAGTGAGGGATACACTCTCAATTCTTAGGCCCTAGAAATCGTTGTACATGGACTTTATTTTCTCTATACCTCATGATATATTGGAAATTCCTAAGGTCCCTTATTTACACCATAAGAAGCCTATTTAGCTATTTTATTTGTGGTACACCTAAGAGGAGTATATAGTGGGCTCTACGCATTGTTTTTCCTATATAGTTAGTGCTCTAAAATATTAGGCAAATACTAGTCTATGAGCAAGCAAGTATAATTGAGATCATGTACAATCATTCAAACCCTTGGCTAGATCCCCTTTATACCTTGATTTTTTCTTTTATTTTATTCTTCATGGGATAAATCAATGAATTTTTTGCTTTCATATATTACATAAAATCATGAAATTCACTGTTACATCTTGTATTACTTTTCAACATGCTGTTCATTATGATTTTACATGGATTCAATGCAAAATTAATTGAGAAACTATACTAAAAAGGGCTCAATCTCATGACCTTCCTATTTAAAATGGTTATACTAATATATCATGTCATTAATCTTGTTTAATATCTTTTGTCAAATTGAAAATGAATTGGGAATAAGAAGAAGTATATGTTATACATTGCATCCAACCTTAAACTTCAAAGGATCTTCCATTGATTACTTCACACCCTCTTGAAGGGTGCGTTATGGCCCTCATTTCAGAACCTAATACTTATTATGTACCAAAATTTGTATTTTAATCTAGATTGCTAATTTTAATAACAAAAACCCAAAAACTCAATGACACTAATAAGAATGGTTAAAAGAGATAAAATTAGAATAATAAGCATATTATTACCATTACTTTTACCTCTTTATAGCTCCATTATAGGATTCAAATTTGAATGATTAGACTTAGCTTGACATGGATGCTTTATTTTTTCTACATTTATGGATGCTTGATTCAATGATTATTTTGGCATCGATTGGATATGAGAATACTTTTTGATGAGGATCAAATTAACATGATGATGTCATTGTTATTTTTCCATAGAGGAAGATGTTATTTAAATATGCCAATGGAGGGATTTCTAGAGGTATTTTAAAACTATTAGAGGCCTCTAAAAATGGAGCCTTCCACAAGGTTAAAGAGGTTTCCAAATTTTAAAGATTCATAATTATGTTTAAGGGATGATTAGGGAGTTAGATAGGGATTAATGGAGGATTAGGGTTCATAGGGTGGTAAGAAAGTCTATGGAGATAGGTTAAAAAGGGTGGTGGGTGGGTGGTTGGACTATTTTTGAATTTAAAATTGGCTAGTGGGATTAGGGAATAGGTTAGTAGGTAATGGGGGTTAATTAATAGCTTGATGGTATGATTAATTGGGTTTTTAAATAGTAAAAAGGTTGTATGGGATGTATAAATGGGGTATGGGTGTTAGGCCAAAGGTAAATGTAGCTATAAAATATGGGAATTAGGCTATATTAGTGGTAATTATTAAAACTAGTGAGATGAGCATATTTTAATGCATACATTTTTCCACTTTTTGAAAGGATATTGTGAGTGGATGAAGTGGAAGGAGTAATGGTCTTTCAAAGAAAAACCATATCATGTGTGATTGTTATTAGATGATGTTATGGTATATGATGACCCCTCAAGGGGATATGAAGGGAAGAATGAGCTAAATGGTCACTTGAAAGAAGAAATAAGGGGTGGGATGAGATAGAGAGATGAGGGGATGGGATGCTAGATGTGGAATAGAAGATGAATAAGATGAGGTCAACATTGAGAAATGAGCTAAACATTGATAATTATTCCCTTAGCAAGGACACATGCACAAGGAATAGAGATGATAGTTGTCACAGTTGTAGACATATCCCAAGTGGGAATCAATTGTAACAAGATGATGCTAAGACTAAAGGGATGGAAGATTTAGACGTATCCCAAAAAAGGATGAATACAAGGGAGAGCTATTGGCTAGGATAAGACTAATGATAGGATTAATGTTAAGGATGGGTGTAGCTCAAAGTTAGATTAATTTATTATGATTTTGTTGATGATAGAGAATAAAAAATGATGAGGAAGGATGATAGAGATAGTAGATGAGCTATCCTTGGGCACAAAAACATGTCCAAGTACTACCTATATAGTTTGAAAAGACCTCAAGCTGATGAATAGAAGGTGATGATGAAGATGGGGATTAATGATAAGAGGATGATTAGGGTTTAGAAAGTGATGATGATGATGATGATGGTTAGGGATTAAAGGATGATATTAATGGTGATAGGATATGATTTAGATAATGGGATGAGGATAAAATATTGGATATTAGTCAGATGGGTTATGATGTGGAGAAGGATGATGATGAGATCAAGCCATCAAAAATATCATAAAACTCATCATAGTCTAAGTAATAAAAAAATATAGCACTTGACCGTATGCCCCACGATAAAGATATGACCAATAGGACATTGTGCCAAAGTGCATGGCCAAATAGCGAACTCTACATCCTAGAGGGTACTTTTGGTGTCCTTATAACATCCTCTTTCATTACCTTATAGATATAAATGACACGATGCAAACAAAACAAAAGACAAACAAGACATATAAAAGACATGCAAATAAGAAAAATAGAACAAACAAACAACACATACAAATATTTATACATGCAGTACCCCAATGTCTTACCTAATGATAGGATGAGTGAGTTGGTGATGAGAGACTAGGATAATCATGATGTGATGGTGGAATTTAGAAAAGGTTGGATTTGGATAGGAATAATGATGATGATTAGGATTAAGACAAGGTGTTGCACTTAGTTTAGGATGGAAGGATGGATGATATGATTGGGTGTGATAAGGTCTTCGAAAATTGTTTTGGTCTCAAAATATAATTTAAAAAGTGGTCATGTAAGGTGATTAGATAAGTGATGGCAAAGGATTATCAATATACAAGGCCTTATAAGAGTCCAATCTAGAAAAGAGACTAGGAGTTGAAGATGGGATCAAATACTTTTCATGCTAGCAAAAGTGATTAGATGGGTGCTAGACATGAAGAGGTAATGACAAGGATAATGATGGGATCATATACCATTCATACTAGAAAATAAGGATCAGATGGGTGCTAGATATGAAGAGGCAAAGGTAAAGAAGTGATGGGTGCTAGATTAAAGTATTGACAAGGTGATGTGTGCCAGCAATACTAAGATAAGACATCATGAAGTATTTTTTGGCTTTTTTCAAGTTTTATGATTTTTAGGGTTTTTGAAAATTTGCAAAATTTTAGGGATTTTTGAGATATGTATATACACTATACAAATGGGGTTACTAGCAAAGGGAATACCAAACCCAACAACCAGGAGGAGGATGGAGGGATAGATGGATGGGATGATAAAGGATGATGATGTTGGAGACCAAGGATGAATGGACTAGGGATAGCCAATGACCACATCATGAAGGAACTAGATGGTTGTTTTCTTGAGAATCCATTAGAAGATATACCAAGATGGTTATGGGAACATTACTCAAGAAATACCTTCCATTGCTTATGAAGGTCAAGACAAAAGGGATATGGTATGATGATCGATAAGGGGTAGGAATAATGGATCAAGGGATAAGATGATGGGTGATATAGACAAGGTGGATAAAGGATGTGACAAATGGGATGGATGGATGAGGATATGAAATGGATATATTTTCCACCAAGTGTTGAGGAACAATGTGGTCAATATATTATTTTTACCATGATGTCAAAAACTAGTTTTCATCATGGTACTTGCCCAAGGTGCTTGAAGATTAGTTTTCAACATTGGATGAATGATTTTATTTTTTTGATTTTTTGACTTTTTAACTCTTTATTGAGCATCTCAATTTATTGGAGGAGGGAAAGATGAAAGATGCATATACTTGATGGATGGTTTATCCAACACCTATTTGAGAAAAAGGTAATGATAGGACCATGTGATGGTGACCTTTATTTATTATTGATTTAACATCTTCCAAATTTTTGATCTAGGTGTCTTCATGACTATAAGGGATAATTCTACCTAGGGATGTGAGATGTGATATGGATGGGAGGATGTCATGATTGTGGTGATTTGATATAGGATGGGAAAGAGGGATGTTATCTTCAATGATATGATGGGATGGAGAGTGGAAATAGGGTTCACTAATTGTGTACACCATTGGATATGGTGGAGGGGATTCTTTGGATTGGTGCTTGGAGAATACGAGATCCAAGACCTTTTGATTTTTTGATTCTTTGACCCAAGCATTTTGAGGATGATCAACCTTATGATTATTATTTGTACCTTTATTTTGAGTTATTTATTGAATTTGACTTTGATTTCCCTTTGGTGTTGGATTTTGGGCTTCACCATAGGGGATTGATTTTTGACTTGATATATAATGATTATTTTGACTTTGATGACCCTGTAGTGCCTAATATTGGGCTCCATTAGGGGAAGACATTATTTGATCAAGATGATGATTTTAATTTTCTTGATTATGATTTATGGGATAAAAAACATCATGATTATGATGGTTATTTTTTAGAATATGGTCTTGGACTGTTGTATTTTTAGCACATGATATTGAATATGAAGGGGAATCCGATGCATGTTCTTGTTTATCCCCTTCATGAAGTGAGATAGAAGGATGATAGATGAAAGATGAAGGATTAACGTGATGGGATGGACTAAGGGGATAATGGGAAGCATAGTCCTCATAAAGATCACTAAGATCCCTAGATTCAATGTTGGATAAAGTTTCCTCAAGAATATTGAAAGGATCACTAAGATACATATCCAAGGTAAGATCAGATCCACTCTAAAAAAATTCAATAGATAAAGCATTCAAAAATTTAGTTATGATGTCATCATCCTAATTGGGATTTTCAAAATAGTAGGGATTATCACTATATACTATAATATTGATAAGGGATGATGATTTTGATCAGGAGTCTAATGTAGATACTAGTGTAGAACATGATCTAGATGTAGATAAAGCTTATTTTTGCTTGAATGCTGACTTTGATGTATATGATGTAATGTTGTGATTAAAGGAGTGATTTTCCATGATTTTCATCTAAACGGGGCATAGTTTAGGTGATGGGTGAGAGGGAGATGATGGATGAATAATGGATGAAGCAAAGATAGGTCCATGAAAAGAGTAATGGGATATGGGAGGACTAGGCTTATGGGGAATAGAATTGTTTTGAATGGATGGTGGGTCAAGGATGGGAGGATCATGGAGGATATATATTATGTCTTGACCTTGGCTTGGAAGGGGAAGGGTTTCATCATGATAGGGAATGGAATATTGGCATTCCTCTTCTTGTTCACCCAGGGATTTAAATTCATCTGATTCATCCTCAATTACTATGTCACTATGATCGATGAGGTCTTGGACATAATCTCAAAAAAATTGATATCATTTAAGAGAGTGACCCAAGTTTGATTATATAGACAATATTGGTTTGATTTATACCAAGAGGGTTTAGGCTTGGTAGGATCAAGATGTTAGATAGGCAGATGGACCATAATGTTAGTGGTAACTAGTTGGTTGAAGAGGGCATCTAATGACATGGGAAAGGGAGTATAAGGACATGCTTCACTTTATGATTTGGATGTGGAAGCATTGGACTTGTGATAAGATGGTTATTAACATAATTGGGTGAATGGACCAGTACTATGTGGGGTAGCCAAGATTGTGTTCCATTTTCTAGTATAAGAAGGGGTGGATGATTGTCTATGACTAGTGGATGAAGGATAAGAAGGGGATTTGCATGAAGGGGTTTGTGTTAGGGGTGTAATGAGTGAAAGGGGATCAATGACTTTAGGTGGTGGGACAACCATTGAAATGAACTTCAAGAGGATATCATCCTCATTAGTAGCTATATATTGGTCTATGAAATTAGGGTCGAGGTTTATGGTAGTGGGTGATAAAGGATGAGGGAGTGGTGATGGATTATGATTAGTAGATGGAAAATTTAACCATGGATGGGTATGAATTGGGGACAAGGGGTTTTGAATATGGTTAGTGGATGGTGGATGGGAATGGGATAAGGGTTGATGGTGGACTAGTTTGGGAGGTGACTTTAGGATTATGGGGTCAAAATCATTGGGAAAATGGGCACCCATATTTCATAGCCATAAAAATAATTCATCTTTATTCTTTACAATGTATTGATTGATTAGGGTGATCGCATCAAGGAAGTTTGAGACTAATTTTGATGAGTTAGGGGATTGTGGATAGGATGTTAGTTCAGGGTGAATGGGATCAATTCTAGATTGTAGGTGGGCACCCATCTTTAATTCTCTAAAAAGGACTTCATCCTTATTGGCTAGGATGTATTGTTCTATAAGAACTAGGTCTAAATCCATGGGAAAGATGGATGATGTGAAGGTAGACTAAGGTTTGTTTGAATAAAGTAAGGTTGATGGATCAAGCTAGTAGGATGGATGATGATGAGGATGTGATTGAGACAATGGATGAATATGATCAGAAGTTAGACTGATAGTAAAATAGGTGCTAACAACCTATCAACAATGTCTAGTAGTCAAACTAGAAAAGCGATTGAGGATAGTGATGGGTGCTTAAATTCAAACTAGTAAGAAGATGATATGATGGGTGCTAGTTATGAATAAGGTAAGATGATTTGACTAAGGATGACTGATAGTTGATGGGTTTACCATATTGAAACTAAAAAAGTGATATGGTGCTAATAATATATTGACTAGGTATTGAGATTTGACCAAGTGGATGAATGATAGTGGAGTAGGATGATAGGATGATGTGGATGATAGGACTAACTTGAAACCTTAGACCAATTTGCTCAAGATGGGATGGGGTAAGATTAGGTGATGAAGGTGATTAGGACAATGGAATAAGGATAAGTGTGATGATAAAATGATAAATGGGTAATTAAATGTGGATGGTTTAAACCCATATGTGACCTAAAAACCAACTAGGATAAGATGAGGTGGTGACTAGATGGGTGACGAAGGCAAGGTCAAGAGAAGTGATCAGGTATGGATTTAGGATAAGATGTGGATGATGAGGTATGATTAGGATGTGATGAAGGGATGACTAATGATGTATGGATCTAGTGATAAAATGTGATTAAAAGGATGTACAAAAGAGTTAATTATGTACAAGAAGGTAAAATAAGGATAAACAAGGTGATGAGATAATGAGATAAGGTGGTATGGGGATGATTATGACTATGGATGAGGTAGACTTAAGATATAATATAATATGGGAATAGTCAATACTATGGTGTGATTGATGGATAAGGAAAGGTCAAGGTGAGGTGTGATTAATTATGAATGAGGTGGTCTTATGACAAGGTGTGTTTAGGATGATGAGCAGATGTGACTAATATAGGAGTATAGTAGAATGTATAAGAGAATAAATTATGTACAAGAGGATGAGGCTAGGATATAAAATATGTGACTAGGATTTGGTAGATATGACTAGGAATGGAATCAAGATGGTGAATGGTCAAAATAAGATGAAGGTGATAGGGGCTATGATGAACGATAAGTGGATATGGTTAGGCTAGGATGGGATGAAGACAAGATGGGGAAGGTAGATGGATGTGTAAGATAAAAATGTAAGTGAGTGGGATAGGATGTGACTAAAAGGATGTACAAGGGAATAAAATTATGTATAAAGGGGGTGAGACAAGGATATACAAGATGTGATTGAAATATGAGACAAGATAATATGGAATGGTGAGGACTATGGATGAGGTGGACTTAGGATAGGGTATGGATGATGAGATAAGATGGGTTTAGGATAGGTGATGGGTTATGATCAAATATTTAAGGGGGTGATGTCAATAAAATAATATGGGAATGATTGAGACTATGGTGTGATTGATGGATAAGGCAAGGGCAAAGTGATATGTGATTGATTATGGATGAGGTGGTATTGTGATAAGGTGTGACTAGGATGATGAGAGGATGTGACTAATATGGGAGTCTAGGAGAATGTATAAGAGAATAAATTATGTACAAGAGGATGAGATTAGAATATACAATATGTGATTAAGATGATCAATGATAAGGAGATATGGCTAGACTAAGATGTGATAGAGATGATATGGTAGATGGGATTATATAATGGATACAAGATGGTGATTAGAATATGCGAGTGGATGAGGTGATAGGTAGATATGGTTAGATTAGGAGGGGATGAAGACAAGATGGTGATTAGGTAAGGATGTACAAGATAATATGGTGATGACCAAGGATAATAGGATAGGGTGAGACTAGGAAGGGATGAGGTGACTGTGGTAAGTGGGTGATGATGTAGACTTGGGTAAGGATGTAAGATGTGATTGGGGTAAGGGTATCACTAAGGATGACTAGGTATGACAAAGAGAAGGATATAAAAAGAGACCTTATAATGGTGACTAAGATATACAAGATGAGATGTAGGTGATGGGGATGTGGATCAACATGAGGATGATGACAAGGATGATGAGTAGGATGTATACAAAAGTATGGTGGGGGATATACATATAAATTGATAGATTGATGAAGATAGAATATCCAAGAGGATATGTGCAAAGGACCTAGATGAGATATGATGGGTAAAAGTCTAACTCGGCTCACAAATAGTATTGGTTTAGCACACCACACACCTAAGCAAGCAATCCATAACCTATGATTAGTAAACTCAAGGGTGTGGAAACTGATGTATACACCACTCAATGGCTACACAGGTGAACCTATAGGTTAATGACCCATTGTGGTATCAACTAAAACCTTTCGACCCTACTTGGTCCTAGTGGCTACTTTGATGTTGATACTAAAACTTGCAATGACACACTTGTTATAGTTGAAAGGTCCTCTACTAGGCTGAACAGGCTCTCTAGAGGCATCCCTGATATACACAATGGTATGTTGGGTCCCAAGTCTATATAGGGTGTTGTCTAAAGCTTAGTTCATACAATTAACTCTTCCCCTTCATGGATGATCTATATGGGGTCAACCGCTCAGTCTAATGACAACTGTTCCTAATTGTTATACTCCACTAGAATATGGAGTTTGGTTAGTGTGCAGTGATAAAATCCACCACACTAACCCCTATAGACTAAGCCCATGTATGGGGATCAATTCCACATCACGTTCTATCCTAGGGGATGGGTTTGAAAAATGAGAAAACACATGATACAATTGACCATTCTAGTTACCTATGTGTGATTTGGCATGATACAACAAATTATCTACAAATCAACACACACACACACACACAAGTATATATAAGGAACAATTTATTTTCAATAAGATGATATATACAAGACAAAATAGATAATCAAAATTTGATTTTTTTTAAAGTGCTAAATGGATTCTTTGACAAGTGGCCTGGAAGCACATGATTAGTAATTTTTAATTTGGTGGCACTCAAAAAGAGGTCCTGCAAGAGAAGAGCATTAATAATTTTTGCTAATTTGCCTATGACAATCATAAGTTGGAAAATTGACTAGTATTAATTAAAATGATATTATTACCTTTATGTTTGTACGATATGATCATTATTATTAGTGTGATGAAAATAAAAAAATAATGGACATATTTATATACTATGATTGTTGTAAACCCCAAATAAAAATTATGACTTATGAAGTAAGACTAAGACTTAAAAAATTAATAATACTATAAAATTAATTGACAATTATTTATTATTATTATTATTATTATTATTATTATTATTGATGAATAGTGGTGGTGGCTAATGCTATTTTAATCATGCATCCTACACCAATAAAATATTCAAAAAATGCCCTTAAGCCAAAAAAGATGATAGGGTGGAGTGGATATCGTGTAAAGTGGGGGATATTAGCCAAATTGTATAAAATTATGGAGAGCCAATTGGAACCTTATTACCTAAGGGAAGTGGATACTTTGTGGCTCTTAGCTCACTTTGAAATAACACAACCCTATGGCATGTGGGAAAAACCATGTAAAAAAGGAAAATTGTTTTAGCATCAAGCAGTTTAAGATACAAGCACTGGTTGGGACCAATTGGGTGACCATATGATTATTTTCAATATTACTATTGGGGGAGATGGTATTTAATATATCCAAATGCTACCCAATTATATACAACTCAATTTAATACTAGAGCCCTGCTCAGTGATTTGTTCTATATTAAAGTGCAACACTAGAAAACACACACATTACCAGGTTTTTGATCCAATGATTAAATAAAAGCTCTCTCCTAGTACACAATTATAACATGGATATCATCAAGTGGTATGAATCTTATTCTGCTAAATGTGATCAACAGGGGTCTATTATGTATAAGTTTTTAATTTATCTTGATATAGAGCCTAAAGAGAGAAATGTAATATTAACAAAGACATAAATAGGGGTTTCATGATGAGCTTTATCAAATACAATTTAGATTAAACAAAAAACAAAATACTGTTATATTGTTAAAGGCTGTAGAGTATTTAGATAGAAATTGACAAAATAAAAAAGAAAAACAATGTTTTTTGTTGATACCGTTTTGGAATTGTGTAATTTTGTATTTTTTGAATGCAATTTTACACTTATAATATCAATAATGTCATCTCCCAAAGGTGAAATTGTTCATCTACACTGACAGAATGGACTAAAGACAAAACCATATACAAAATTAGCACAAGCCATGTTAATTGAGCAAAATTTATTATTATTATTATTATTATTATTATTATTATTATTATTGTTATTGTTATTATTATTAAAACCCTACACAAAAAATAATATTAAAATAATCATAACTCTTTCAATACATAATAAAATTTAAAACCATAAAATGTGTTGGAAATCTAACCGTATGATGCTCATAACTCAAAAATCGTTTCATGAGATTACTTATGAGTAAAGAGAAACTTAGTAAAACATAACACATTTTTACCAAAATAATATAAATTTTTAAAATTTAGAAGCCACCAATTTGTCTTCACTCTGACCTGCAAGCTTCCACAACAATTCTTAGATGCAAAATGATTAGATTGGAAGGGATTCTCCATCGTGGTCACCAGAATGTGGACCAATTTTATTGGATTTTAATATATATTTCTAATTTTAATAACTAAAACTCAAAAACTCAATGACACTAATAATAATGGTTAAAAGAGACAAAATCAAAATAACAAGCATATTCTTACCATTCCTTTTACCTCTTTACATCTCCATTCTAGGATTTAAATTTGAATGATTCGACTCAGTGTGACATGGATGCTTGATTGTTTCTAGATTTATGGACGATTGATTTAATGATTATTTTGACATGGATTAGATATGAGAATGTTTTTTGATGAGGATCAAATTAGCATGATGATGTTATGAAAATTTTTATTATTTTTCCATGGAGGAGGAGGTTGTTTAAATAGTCCAATGGAGGGAATTTTAGAGGTATTTTTAAATTATTAGATGTTGTAGTAAAGTTATACCTTAGGGTTTTTACACCCACTCCCATGCTAACTATCAAACCATGTTAGTTATGGGCCTAGAGAGACTAGGCACAAGGGTAAAGTAGTCTAGCACACAACATTTAATCAAGATTATTATGCTGGCATCAACTCCACACAAGGTGAAAGCCTTGTGCACTCACTCGAAGAACAACAATGAAAGGACCAGGGTTGTGTTGGGTTAGTTACAACATGGCACAAACTTAATCTAGATGAGTTACTCAATGATATGGGTAGTTGTTCTTCAAATGTTAGGTCTTTCAAAAATGGAGTTCGACAAGGGTACACCCCCTTATTATCACTGATGGTTCACCCTATGGTGTTTATAGGGTGATCAGAGTCGTGAAGAGGCATGACAGTGCCACTAGTGACTTGATTAGGTCTTTATATTTACTATTCGACATTCCTTTTCAAGCAAAATTAAAAAGATATACACAAATAAGTATAATTCATATGTAATCAAAAGTTTAATCCATTATTTCAACTTTCATACTTCATTACTTAAAATAAAGAGTTTTTAGAAATACAATATACATGCATGCTAAGACTCTCCTCACACCCAACAACTCACATGTGAGATTTGGGCTATACAAAAGGAAATCTACATCTCCTTCTCTATATTTATCTCCCTTAATCTATGCTTTTATATATGTCTCTCTATTGATTCTCTTCTTATTTCATCTAAGACCATTATCCTTATATAGAGCGAGTTGTTTGATACTAAATGTCAGGGATCGAGTGTCGAGTGATGGGTTGCATTGAGGGTGTCAGCACCACTATCATGTACTAGTCAAACATGCATATGATTTTTGTGGAGTTGTCTTCACTAGTCACTGTCCTATCTAATCCACTTTTTTAGCATTCATTTGCCTTTAGCCACCTTATAAAATATCTTTTAGAAGCATCTTTAAACCAGTTGGTCTCTCTCCAACTATATGCTAGCTAGCACGGGATTCACAAGGACTTCTCTAGTGTGGGTGTAAAAATGTACAAAAGGAGATATGAGACTAATTTTGAATGCTACCTTATGTTGAGGCCCAAGAAGAAGGCATGCCTATGTAAACATCATAAAAAGGGGGTCCAATATCACCCCATACAAAATTATTAGTCCACCCTAGATTAGTCCTTAATCACCTTAGGCGCACAGAAATCAGGTGCCCTCTACCTCAAATCTTCTTTGAAATTTTCAAAACCATACATGGTGCTCTTTAATTCTTCAATAGCACCAAATACCTTGGTGGATGTAGATTCTAAGGCCAAAACATCTGTGACTTCTAATTCCTTACGAAAGGGTTCCAACCTTTCCTTCACCCTTCTCACCCACCATCTAAGAGCTCATCCTAATCACTAAATTTCATTTAGAAGTTGCAGAACATGCCTTCTAATTCCTAATATTGGCCCTTCAATTGAGTACTTAGGGAGTTGACCTTGGTCAATGTTTATACACACTCGGTCTTGGACACCATGAATAATTTTTAGAGTAGGGACTCCTCTTTTATCTTCCTTACATGTGCATCAATGACCTCAGCTTGATTGGTGAAGTTGAGAAAAATGGTGTCTACTTATTTGGTTCCCTCTTCAAGCTTAGAAAAAATGTCCTCAATTAAATCTAACTTCTTGCACAATTCCTCTCATAGGGTCTCACAGGGGTCTACTTGCTCTTCTAGCACTAGTTGCATCCTTGGGATCACATGTTCCATGAGTGTGTAGACACAATCAACCTCCTTCATCCTAGAGGTGTCCATATTATCCAAGAGGGATGGCTCCACTTATTTCATGAACTGTATCAATTATTAGAGCTTGATTTTAGTTGCATCAAGCTCCTTCTCTATGTCTTTGGTGATCCTTCTCTAGCTACTAAGGTGAACATCATTGATGATGTTCTTTCACACCATCAAGGTGGCTATCTTGATAAGTGCATTTACTAAATGCATTGAGTTCATGTCTTTGGGGTTCAAAATATGGTAATCATGCCCCTCTTCTAGATTCAAGTTGTGCTAGATTTCCTTGGAAAGAACCTCAAACTCATGTTCATCCATAAAGAAATCCATTGTCTAGGAGACTTGGTGGTGGGTGAGGGTCATAATAGATTTTGGGGGAATACACTTCATCATATAGAGTTATTCACCCTCTTGAAGTATGTGTTATGCCCTTTCTCTATTTCTATGCTTAATTTCCTCATCTTCCCCTAGCTTTACCTCTTCACTTGTGCTAGTGCTTGATCCCATGCTGTCTCTACCATGTTTTCTTTCTTTTTCCTCTTCAGTGCTAGAAGCACCATCTTATTGTCTTTGTAGGGGTTATTCCATGTAATTTCCACCTCATCCCTCTCCTACTACAATCCAATCTCTATTTTTTGTTCTAAGGTGCCATTATCACATTTCATTTCCTTAGGTGCCCCCTCAGAAGTGGGGTATGCCTATTATGTGGCTTCTTCCACTATGTTAGTGGTGGCATTAGATACTTCCTTTGGTGAATTTTCTTTGCTATGTCCCACACCAGGGGGACTCTTCTTCTTATTTCTTTATTCCATCATACACACCCTCTCAACTTGGGTTTCCTTCTCCTTTCTTTCTTTCTTTCTTTCTTTCTTTCTTTCTTTCTTTCTTTCTTTCTTTCTTTCTTTCTTTCTTTCTTTCTTTCTTTCTTTCTTTCTTTCTTTCTTTCTTTCTTTATTTCTTTCTTTCTTTCTTTCTTTCTTTCTTCTTAGTCTTATCTAGTTTAGCCTTTCTCTTCATGACTTGCATGATGCATTTATTTGCTTCTTATCTTCTCTCTTCATTCTCTAGTCGATCAATATCAGCTTAGGACATACCCTAGGCTTTCATCTCCTCACTATTCTGATGCAAATTTATCATCTCCTCAATCTAACCTTTGTCAAGGCTCATATTCTCCCAATTTAACCTTAGTTCCTCTTCCATTTGTGCTTTAGATTTGGTTTCTTTCCCAAGTTCTTTGCTCTCCTCCTTCACTATGTGCTCCTCTACTCTTTTCCACTCTTTAGCTTCTACCATTTCAATGACCTCAAGATCAATTCTTACCTTGGCCATGTATTATTTCTACTCCTTTAATTCTTTTTGTCTCTAAACATTGGCCTCATAGAAGCTAAGTCTTCTCAACCTATGCTTGGGTTTTTCTATCTTTGACTTGGGTTTTGGGGAAGTGGTTGGCTCATTCAAGGAGGGCTCTTCATCTTTCAACATAATCATAGTGCCCTTTCACCATTCTTCCTCAGATTCATTCTTATTTTGAATTAATTACTTTAGGTGTAGGAAAGGGGGACTTCCCCTTCTCTCATTCCTTTGGGCTAGAGGTGATTTTGGAGGCAAAACACACGTGTTTTTAGTAGGACTCGAATGTAGATGCCTCTCCTTCTGAAGTGATTTTCACCTTCAGGAGATCCTTAATCTCTTTAAAATTTTATCCCCTCTTCTTCATTGGGGGATTCTTCTTCTTAGGGGGTGTGAGGGTTCCTTCATCATCAAATCAGACCTAGGGGTCTCTTCAGCTTTTAGTGTTAGCCTTGGTGATATAAAATTTCCTCTTAGGATTCATCTCATAGTAGAGCCTATGGATGAAACCTAGGATAGTAAATTCATAAATGGGATGGATGTCCATTTGATCCAAGGTGTCCTCTTCATTTTTGGTCATACTTCCATATGTGCCTAAAAACATACACCGTAACTTCCTACTTTTTGCATCCAGTTCTTTAACTAGGATGCCTATTCTTTGCATGCTTAGAATTTGGAGGAGCACATCTCAAAAATACTTGGCCAAGAAAGTGAAGGGAAACTTTAACCATCTTGACTTGTTCCCATCCATCAGTGTGAGCCAAACAATGTAGTAGTGTTTCATCATAGAAAAAGTAGCCATCCCTAACATACTCACTAAGAGCCCTAGGGGGATGCACCATTCAAGTCTGAAGGCCTTGATAAATCACTCAGACTAGCATAGTATGTGAATCTTGTATTTTTTACTGATAGTGGTTGGGCAATTTTATTCCTTATACTTATGCATTAGGGATTTTTTGGGTTCTAAAAACACCCACATCTTGTCTTGGCTCCCATCAGGGATCCCAATTTCCTACATCACAATTAGGATCAATATGGAACCCCACCTGAAAGTTCTTTTCATGCTGTGACATTCAAATGCATTCTTTGTTAGCTCAGTGGTGATGAGCTATGCCATGTTGAATTTCTCTCCCTATACTAAATGATATGCTAAGCAGAGATAGGTTTTGGACACGTCTATCCATCATCCTCTAGAACATAACTTAGAGCTAATGAGGTGTGTCACTACCCTCATAACTGGGTATTCACACCTATTAATGGGGAGTATATATCCTCCCTTGAAGTAATTAAGGAGTTTGGTGATTTGCTCTACCTATTCATCATCCCCAAATACCTAGTGGATGTCTTTCTTAGTGTCAAATAACCTAGTGATTTTCATTACGAGGCATACCAAAATCCTTATGTGCCATCCTAAAAAATACATGCGGTCCTTATGAAGGCATGAGAGAAGGAACTATACCAACTTTTTGGGTTTCCAAACGTAGGGTAAATCATAGATCTAAGTTATGCCTAATGCTTTAATCTTGTCTCTGATTGAGACATAAAACATGGGATCATAGTCTTACAACATATATCTATCATCTAAACTTGTGCCAAGTCTTGAAAATGACTTGATGTTCGATGGTTAAACTCCCTCATCTAGAAGACATGTGAAAAGGAGTGCCATGGTTCCCCTATTGATACCTCAAGTAGGAACTACATATGTTGATAAGACATTTTGGTTAGTGCCTCTATCTCTATGGCCATGATGCTAACTGCTTCCATTTGTTGCACCTTTGTCTTGGTGGTATATTCTTCTTCTATGATGTTAACCCTCTTGGGTTATATCTATGCCTTTAAGTAGCATGATGCCTTTTGTTTCTTTACCATTTTGAATTTATTTTTGTTAAAACTTAGTAGGTGTGGCTTATCATAACCTCTAATGGTGTTTGGCATGCCTTAGGTTATGAGATTTCTATCTATCTCTGAGATTCATTGATCATCAATGGTGACCTAGTGACAAAGTTCTTCTTTGGCTCTTTGTGCTAATTGCTAGCATCTTTTTCACTTTTCAATCTTATCTCACTATATACACACTACTCATTATGCATTTATTATCTCTTAGGCATTAAGCTTCCTTGCTTCAAATCTCTAGTTTTTGTTGCTCTTCACTAAAGGGTAGAAAAAACTTTGTAACTTAATTATGGTGTTCATTGCATAATTTATACCATCATGCTCTCTAGTTTCAAACATTGTTATTAATGTAGGTGTGACAACGTCAGTTCCTCTATTTCTTGGGAAGTGTGGAAATCTTTGAGATATTTGAAAATACCCTCATTACTTATGCCTTAAATATGTATCTTTATGCCATTTCTACATTGAATGTTCCTAATGACTTTTTCGGTGAAGTGATGTATGGTTTAAATGGTTACTTCCTGCTCCTTTTTGGGTAGATGTTTCTATTTTTGATAACTTCTCTTTTGTGTGTCTCTTTGTCATAACCTTCACCTTTCTTATGGTAACCTAGGCATAGAAATTCACATGCACATACTTTATCCTCCTTGGTTCTACTTCTTCTAGTTGTACTCTTTCTTTGGTGTGCTCTCTTATCTTGGTTAATTTTATTATGTGTCATCTTACCTTGGCCTGTCCCACCCCATACAAATTCTTGATACTATCCCTTTAGCACCTTGCCTCTTTTTGGTTCTTTTGTGCATGTTTTGGAATGAAAATGTTTATTTTGTGCCTTGGTCTCAACTTAATAGAGCCTTCTTTCTAGTCTTGTACTCAACGTAGTTGAACATCTTCTTATGTAGTGATTATCTAGCACTAGATTGAAATATGAACCTTTTTGTCATAGGTTTATCTGGCATGCACAAGTTGAAATGGGTAAACTTTACGTGCCCACAACTTATATGTCTTTCCTCATGCACTTGGTGATGTAAGTGTTTGACTTACCTAATTGGAATTATGCGTAAGGTGTAGATCCAAGGTTTGTTTAGCCACCATGCACCACTTACTACTACTACTACTACTACTACTACTACTACTACTACTACTACTACTACTACTACTACTACTACTACTACTACTACTACTACTACTACTACTACTACTATTTAAACAACAACAACAACAACAACAACAACAACAAAAACTACTACTACTACTACTACTACTACTACTACTACTACTACTACTACTACTACTACTACTACTACTACTACTACTACTACTACTACTACTACTACTACTACTACTACTACTTCTACTACTACTACTACTACACAAGGGGATTTGGCTTATACCAAACTTTATTATAGTTAGTGTTCTTCCAATCTAACTAATAACCAAGAAGTTAAAAGTTCCCTAGCATGCATGCACTAACCTACTTCCTATAGGGATTCAAGTGGTTACCATTGAAATACCCAAGAAGAATTTCTCTAGACAACATGCATAGCTTGTATGTACCTATTTATAAAATATAGTGGATGATATATGGACCCATCCACTAGATATACAACTTGCCTAGGTGCTTAAATTATTTTTAATCATAAAGTAGCACCATGGATCCATTAGTCAACACCTTGTACTTGATGTGCTTATCATGCCACCACATTTGGTGCTCTTTCTCAATCTATTTGCTCCACTTAGCTTGGGCACATGTCTCATCCAAGTGATCTAGATATTTCAACCTTGTGCTTAGATATTCCTATTCATCTAGGTGGCCAACTTGTGAAATACACAAGGAAGGCATTAAAAATTCTATGGGAAACACTGCTTTAGTGCCAAACATGAATTGGAAAGGTATAGCCTTATTTAGGTGCTTGTAACTTGTGCAATATGCCTATAGTACTGCAATGACATGGTCATCCCAATCCTTGTGACCAACATCACATATTTTGGTGAGGCATGTTCTTATAATTTTGTTAAATGTTTCAATTATGTTGTTGGCTTGGGAATGATATGGGGTGGTCTTATGGTGTGACACCATATATTCTATGCGTAAGATGTACACCATCTCATTGACAGAATGTATGCCCTAGTCACTAGTCAAACTCAACTAACACCCATACCATCTTATGATGTTTTCCCATATGAAATGCATGGTTTTTGTGGCTATATAGTCCCTAGTTGGCATGACTCCAACCCACTTTGTGAAATAGTTCGTGGCTACTAGAATGTATCTAGTGTTGATACACCTTGCTATAGGAATGATCAGCCTAACAAAGTCAATGGCCCATTTTTTGAATGGTGATTAGGTGAGGATATGAATAAGAGACATATCATCCTAATGGTTATGTTTCCCTATGCATTAGCATACATTACATGACTTAGCATACTCTTTGGTGTCATGAAATAGGTATGGCTACCATAACCCTGACTGCAATACCTTGTGTGCTATTATGTCACTAGCATAATGACCTCCTATGATTCCTTCATGAAGGATGGAATCCCTATCATGTTCCAAACATAATAGTGTAGGGCTTCATCCATACCTATTTTATAGAGCTCCCCTTAAATGAGATGGAAGGGGGAGGCATGGACAATAAGTTGTTTCTTTTCCTTGGTGGATATGATTTGTGGTGCAAGACCTAACATGAAAAATGTGGTAATCTTTGTTAGATATTTAGGAATGTGTTGAACCTTGTATAGTTACATGTCTGGCATGTCATCTTTGATTGGTGCCACTGTATCACTAGAGTTGATCCAGGTAAATGGTCTGGGTCCAAGTTCTATTTTCTAGGTTTAACCTTAATAGAGAATTGGAATTCCTAGAAGAGAACAACCCATCTGCATATGTACCCATGTAAGACAAGCTTGTTTATGAGGTACTTCAACACCTCTTGATCGATAAAAAATATGAATGGGGTTATCAGTAGATATTGTTAAAATTTTTGTAGTGCATAAACTATTACCAAGGCCTCACACTCAGTTATGGTGTAGTTCTTCTAAGCCTACATCAACTTTCTTCTTGAGAAGGAGATGGGGTGGTCCATCTTGCCTTCTCTTGGTTGTGCCTATATGGTGCCAATAGCAGAGCTTGAAGTGTTGACATGGATGTGGCAGGGATTCATCCAGCTGAGAAATTAGAGAAGTAGCACACTAGCCAATTTTAGCTTTAGTGTATCAAAGGCCTCCTCTTGCACCTCACCACAATATAATGGCCCACCTATTCCTTTAGTGGTACTAAAATTTTGGCATATGTTTGAATGATATTCCTATAATATCCATAATGCACTCAAAAGACATGTATGTCCTTCTATGTTAAAGGTGTCTAGAGCTAAATTATGATGGCTATCTTTGATAGGTCAACCAACAAGCCATCCTTGAAGATGATGTGCCCAAGTAATGTCCCAAATAGAGTTGTGAAGATGCACCTTTTCAATCTCAAATAAATTTAGAGCTATCTACAACTTTCAAACATGAGTCATATATTGTCATAGTGGTCTCTTACTAGACCATACATAGTCCAATCATTAAGGTGCACTTAGAGTAATTTATGGATGAATTCCTTAAAGGTGGTGATCACTACCTTGGAGAATATGGTGGGCACGTTATTGAGCCCAAATGGCATCATGTTATATGTGAAACAAACCCATTCAGTGGAAAAGGTTATTTTAGGCTTATCTTTCTCCTTAATTTACACCTAATGGTAACCTAAGAATCCATCAGTGAAAGTTTAAATATCATACCCTGCAACTCCATCTATGACCTCATCAGTGAATGGGGTCAAAAATGGATCATTGATGCAGGAGGCATTCAACATTCTATAATCAATGCATCTATATGTGCCCATCTTTTTTTATATTGATGACCATTGGGCTTACCCATTTAGATTCTTATACTAGGTAGATGACACTAATTGTTAACATCCCATTGATCTCCATCTTTACTTTGGTGTGGAGGTTTGGGTTCATTTGATATGGGTGCTTCTTAATTGGCCTTGAACCATCCACCAAATTTATGCTTATTTTACCAAGTGAAGGGTGGGTGCCCTTCATGTCTTTATAGCTACATGGGCAGATGTCCTAGAATTATCTCACAAGATCAATAATTTGTGCCATTTTTGACTTAGACCAATAATCACCTATGTGGTGATCTTAGGATCAATTTATACACTGATTTCTACTTTGGTGGTCTTGAGTGGTTCATGGTAGGGTTCATTATTTTCTTGATGAGAATCCTTAACCTACCTTACTCCCTTAGTTTTATCGACATGAAGATATGCTGGGTCTCCATCCTATAGGAAGTTATCATCCATGAGCCACATGAGTTTTTGTCTTCCTATTAGAGCCTTCCAATTGTGCTCTTTCTAGGTCTCCTCATCTTCTTCACTAGAGTCACTATTGAGCTCCTTTTCTTTAAAAAAAGTGGGGAGTGATATTCCCTTCTCCCTAAATATTTCCCTTATGCACTCTTCTAAGATTTTAGTGTTCTCAAAAACTACCCTATGGATGATTTGTAATGGCTCTACTAGCTCCAAATTCTATGAAGAGCTGGAAAAAGTGTGCACAAACCTTTTCTTGAGTAATTCCTAGTTCCCTGTCTTGTGGTGTGTCTCATTTACAATATACCATGCATGTTTCCACATTATAAGGGTCCTATAAAAGTCATACATGCACATGCCTTTTAGCATAATTTCTCCATAGAATACCCATGTTTACTCACATAGGCGTACATGTGTAATTGGGTCTGAATCACCCTTGTAAGTAAGGATGTCTAGATCTTTGTTACTTCCACTAAACCTAGTGCATATTACTAATTTGACATTATGCCAAGTGGGAAATTTGGGTCTCTATGTCACCCACCAATGGGTGGAATTACTCTTCAAAGTGTATACCAATGCACCCATCTGATCAATTTTTTTGGGACACAAGCTTTAATGTTTTAGACATATCTTTCTATGGGTTAGTCCCCTTCATACTTTGGAATCACTACAAACTTTCCCTTACTAAGCTAGAGTTCCTTCTTTTCCCTTATTTTGGCATGAGGGATCCACTTCTTATAAATTCATGTGATTCTTATCATCCCTATCTTGATTGGTATTGATGCCAATATACACACTAGGTGACATCTTTGCCCAATGACTTCATAAGCCTATTCAACCCATCACTCACAAGCTACATCAATTATATCAGAAGTTAACTATCCATCTTCCCATTCAATCATGCCCTAGTTATTTTGGTTAAGTCGCTTAGTGCCTTGTACTATGATATTATCGATGCGGTTGATCTCATCCTCAAGGTCAACACTCTCTACGTATGGAGGTCCTTGATCATTTGAGAGGGGGATCACTACCCTTTCCTTGCCATTCTCAAAAGTCATATAACACTTATTGAAGCACATGTATACATTATTGGCATAGCACCATGGTCTTCCCAAGGGTGCTAATTAGTTATACTTCTTAGCCAGCTCAATGATCTAGAAGTTGGCATGGAATTTAGCATCCATGATGTCTACATCAACACCCTTCAAGATTATGATAGTTTGTGCATGATTTTTGTTGACCATGAAAAACATGTGAGGGGATGGCTTTAAGGGGGGTTACCCATCCTTTCCCAATAATTTTTGGTTAGGATGTTGACCTCTTCACCTATGTTTACTAGTACATCATAAACCAACCATCCATTGATGGTGGCATCTATCAATAGTTCTTGTTCATAATTGGGATTATAAGTATGCCTGACCTTACACACTTGCTTCATATGTGGCACTAAAACTTCTATCATTTGAGGTGTGGTCTCTTATGCTATGTATTCTCCTACATGCTTCCTAAGTAGGTACCTTAATAAGGTTAACACACCTTAAATTTTTAGGAGGCATATGATCTTAGTCAATTCTTGCACTTTGGCCTCCTGATGGTCTTGCTTCTTGCAAAAAGTAGTAGCCTTTGCCTCAAAGTTTCTTTCCAACTGAAATTCACCCTAAAAGTCTTGAATTACACTCATAGCCTATTATAGGACATATTTTTGGCATACGGGTTTAGGGTATGACACAATTTTGGGTTCTATTGGGGTTATGTGATCAGTGTGGCTTGGTCCATTGTATTCTAAGCGTAGGTCCTAGCTTGGTCTAGAGGGTGCCTGAGTGGTGAACCCACTTCTCATAGTATCTTATACCTTGGATGGCTCCTTGTAAGTCTGATGGGGCTTAGGGGTCCACTTATGTCCTTTGAATTTATACCTAATCATTATAGTTCCTCTATCTACACCATGCCATCTTTGGGTTAGTTTCTTGTATATATCAGGATAGTCCTCGATTGTATGTGGCCATCAATAATATCCACATGTTAGGTGTATGTGGTAGTCATGTTGATAGTGCTTTATCAATCTAAACTTATAACTTGATTATGGAGGTAATATTATACCACCACATCCTCCTCATTTGTGCACACCTCTCTAGTTCTTATAACCCATGTCATTCTAGCCATAGCCTTCATTTTCTTGACCTAATTGGCCATCGCCTAAATGTTTTGCCTACCTTGCACCTCTTTCCATGTTTTGGTGCATCTCATCAATGACCCTATAATATAATATTGAATGTGTGTATGCATCACACATCTCTTAATAAATCATGGTATTTACTTAGCTAGTGCACTATAATAAGGGATAATTCTAAGAGTCATGTGCTCTACGAGAAAACTCATAGGTTAGAAGTAGTGTGCAAACATTTATACATGGGTAGTTATTTTTATTATGCCCCTAAATCTCATAGTTGATGCACCATAACCCACTATGAGTGTCATGCACCTATCCCATGGTTAATTTTTATAACTAAGAGGCCATTGAAGCAATCTACACCTCTATGAATGGACTGACTCTAGTATCATCATTACTCACTGCTTCATCTTAGAGCACAACTTCAAGCACTTCATGGGGTTCTATGAAAGTCTTCATGGATAACAAACATCTAAATGGTACCAATAGACCACCAAAAATCTATTACACATGCTATGAGGGCTGAATGTCATATGGGAGCTTTGAGAGTAGAGTTTTTAATCAGGTATCTTATAAGTGTATGCTCTCAGTTAACCCTTGGCTGATCTCTTTGAGTAGTACGATGCTTTATTTATCAAACTGAAGGATGTCAAACTCCTTTAGGAAGGCCTACTTTAGTATATCATAATCAAGCATGGCCTAGTTTGGGCACAATATAATAGAGTGGTCATGAATTAGGTTGCTTTACACTCGGGCTGAGTGATGCCTCGAGCATGCCATTGTAATTCACACTTTAACACATGTTATATAGTGTTTTAAACTTCACAATACTTAGATAAGTTCATGACCATCTCATAGTAGATCTAATGGGGAAGTGGCATATGGTTTTGATGTGCTTAGCCTCCTTGTGCTTGTATTAGGGGTGGCCCCCTAATTCCTTCACTAGTAAGGTTGAGTGTTGACCCTAATGGGGGAAGTTGCATAGTGGAAATTAATGGTGCTACCACACTTATTTGTGACATGGTACCACTTCCTACATGATGCTACCTATCTATCATAGACATCCTTTATACAAGAATACTTGTACCTATGGTCATGGATCCTAAAGTGGTACTTGCTAGGTTTCTTATCATGTTACTTACTTCTTCATAGGGAATTAAATACTCAATAAAAAATTCTTAGCTCAAATTTTGAATACTATCAAAGTCTAGGTTGATAACAGGGTTAGTTATCATTATTTTCTCTACTAGTTGAAGATCTAACATATGAGTGTGTACTTCTAGTCTAAAAGGGGTAAGTGCTTTGAACACATTTTCTAGCATCACATTTTTTAAGAATTCACTATATCCTACACCTAATGACTGAGTCTAATTCCTTGGTTCCTACTCTCTCTCTTTAGAGTATTGTAGCTCAAGAGATCCTTCCCCATGCCTTTCCCACTTACTATAAGTCCTCTCAACACTTCCAAGTTCTATATCCTTCACCAATTGGCACCTTTGATTTCCATAGTTCAACATTTAGAGCTCTCAGGTTTTAAGTTGTTGTTCCTCTTCTATCACAACTTACTTATTCATCACCTTATCACCTTCTACACTTGATCATATATACAAGGACTTTAGCCTTCCATTTTCATGGTCTCTATAATGTAATCCATAACGCGCTTCTTCAATTTAGTGTCGAGCCCTCGTATGAATGCACCCCTTAGTTCATGAAGAAAATCATACTTGGCTTCTTCAAGGATGAGAAGGTCAATACTAAAATTTCAATACATAACTATTTAGCATGCCATTCCACCATTTATCTACAATGAACATCCAGTCTTTATTTAGGTTTTCTAGCCTTTCTTAGTACCCTGTGTTCCACTCAAGGTGTTAGCCATAGCTTCAACTTCTAGTGGTATTTTAGACCACTAACCACCAGTACATATGTTCAGGTAACTCACAAAAGAACACTTAATAAAGAGCGTTATACAAGTTTTTTTGTACCCACTTTTGTGATTCTTGCCCTTCTCATGTAGGATGGTTTTACATGAAATTATATTTGAATTTCTCTACCCAACACTCAATATTCTCAAGTGATAGTCATAGCATCATTTTATTACACCATTGTGGCAACAAAATTCAACATGAGTCATGGTAACATAACCAAAATGTTGTAGTAAAGTTATACCTTAGGGGTTTTTACACCAACTCCCTTGCTAACTATAAAACCAAGTTGGTTTTGGGCCTAGGGAGACTAGGCATAAAAATAAAGGGGTCTGGTGCCTAAAATTTAATCAAGCTTATTACGTTGGCATCAATTACACACAAGGTACAAGCCTTGTGTGCTCACCTAAAGTGTAACAATGAAAGGACCAGGGTTGTGTTGGGTTAGTCACAACATGGCACAATCTTAATCCAAATAAATTACTCAATGTTGTGGGTAGTTGTTCTTTAGATGTTAGGTCTTTAAAAGGGGGAGTTTAATTATGTTACACCCCTTTATTGGTGTTAATAGTTCACCCTATGGTGTTTATAGGGTGACTGACATCGCAAAGAGGCATGGTGATGCCACTAGTGACTTAGTTAGGTCTTTATATTTACTATCTAAAAATACTTTTCAAGTAAAATTATATAAAATATACACAAATTAGTCTAATTCATATGTAATCAAAAGCCTAATCCATTATTTCAATGTTCATACTTCATTACTTAAAATAACAAGAGTTTTTGGAAATACAATATACATGCATGCTAAGACTCTCCTCACACCTAGTGGCTCATATGCAAGCTTTAAGCCATATAAAAGGAAATCTACATCTCCTTCTATATATTTCTCTCCCTTGCTCTATTTTTAAATCTATCTCTCTATTGATTCTCTTCTTCTTTTCATATAAGACCATTCTCCTTATATAGAGTAAGTTGTTCGATACTAGATGTTAGGGATTGAATGCCAAGTGATGGGTTGCCTTAAGGGTGCCAACACCACTACCATGTACTAGTCAAACATTCATGCACTTTTCATGGAGTTGTCTTCACCAGTCACTGTCCCACTTGGTCCACTTTTTTGGCATTCATTTATCTTAAGCTACATCATACAACATCTATCAGAAGCATCTTTAAACTAATTGGTCTCTCTCTAATTATATGCCTGTTGGCATAGGATTCATGGGGACTTCTCTAGTATGGGTGCCAAAATGTACAAAAGGGTATTTGAGACCAATTTTGAAGGTTTCCTTGCATCGAGGCCAAAGAAGGTGTGCCTATGTAAATAACACAAAAAAGGGACCCAACATTAGAGGCCTTTAGAATTGGAGCCTTCTAGAGGGTTAGAGATGTTTCTAAAATTTAGAGATTTCTAATTAGGTTTAAGGGATGATTAGGGAGTTAGATAGGGATTAATGGAGGATTAGGGTTCATAGGGTGGTAGGAAAGGCTATGGAGATAGGTTAACTAGGATGGTATGTGGGTGGTTGGACTATTTTTGTATTTAAAATTGGCTAGCGGGATTAGGGAATAATTTAGTAGGTAATGGGGGTTAATTAATGGATTTATGGTATGATTAATTAGGTTTTTAAATAGTAAAAATGTTGTATGGGATGTAGAAATTGGATATGGGTGTTAGGCCAAAGGTAAATTTAGCTAAAAAATATATGTTGCTAGAGATGAACAAAATAAAGGTTCCCAAGCTATCTCTTCCAATTATTCCACTTCTATTATTGCATCTATTCCTATATCTACACCTCTAGTTACATCCATAGTATCATCACTTGGTTTGGTAACATCACTTGGTTTCCAATAGATATTCATTCCTATGCCTACTCACACTACTTATACTCATCCAATCCAAGCTTCATTTATACAAAGCTGGATGTGATACTGAACAACATTTGTAGGCATTCCATGTAGCTTGTCTAGACTATGCAGATAATGACAAATTGTTGAAAAATATATTTATAAGAATTTTCAAAGAATATGCTCTTAGATGGTTTATGATCTTCCTATTCAATTATTAAAGGCTTTCAATCCATTGACAAATAAAAAATTAAAACACTTTTCTATCAATGTTTGTGAAAAGCTGTCATATGATCAAATTAAAAAGTTCAAACAAGGGTCCAATGAAACAATCAATGAGTATGTTGTAAGATACAACAATATATTAGAAAAAAAAAATAGATGATAATTATCTCCAATATTATTACATCTTGATTCCTCGATAACCAAATTTACTTAATTACCCATGGATATTTATTTTTAGCAATTTGATTTGGTCATTATTAACTAAGTTATGAGTTATATGTTGCTATGTGATAATTGAATATTTCTTAGATTACATCATTGATTTTATATGAGTTAAATGTAGTGTATATTATTTATATTGTGATCATGTAAATATGTTATTTCAGTAGTATTTTATGATATACATGTCATGATATTATGGACTAACTACCTGCTTGTCATGAGTTGGATGCAGGAGAGATTCATCCCTTAGAGCATGATGGAGAAAGATCATCACTTAAAAGGGTGACATAGATGGAGATGTTTGGGGATGGAAAATGAATAAATAAAAACTTGCACACACCACATTAAGTAGTATATGTTATATGCATAGTTGAATGGTTAGCGTTAGTGCATTTTTTATGTTATGTATATTTAGATAATTATTACATATGGTTAGTTGTGTGTTTTCTTAGTTTACTACTCATGTGAAATTAAACTTTTGTGATCTAATTATACTTAGCTATTGGTCCTTTTATTATTAATCTAGGAAGATTGTTTACCTATGCCAAGTTAGTAGCAATAAAATAATTTTGTTATAATTAATTGTTTTTATAAAGTCAAAAGTATAAAAATAGGAAAAGCCTCATAAAATAAATAAAACAAATAAAATTAAGGTAATACATTATTAATAGAAAAAAAAAAAAAAATCATTTAATTAAAAGAAAATAGATTAAAGCTTTGGAAGAAAATATAAAAATAAAAAGGGCAACTTTAAAGTGCCATATCCTTGGAAAGAAAAAGATAAAAATCATACAAAAAATAAACAAATGGGAGAGGCATAGTATAGGGGGAGATGAAGGAGATAATAAGGGAGGAGAATAAAAATGAGATGCATGAAGTGGAGGTGAAGATGATAGAAGGAAAAAGAGAAAATGAAATTGAGAATCATGAGTATGTGCTTATCAACATTTTTTGTAAAGATTTTCATGTTATTCAGAGTATACAATATTAATCAGATCAATTAACATGTTAATTACATCAATTGTAAATATTTTGAATTATAAAATATATTTTTAGAAACTATATTAAATAAGTATAGTGATATATGTAAGCGGATATCATAGGTTAATAGGGTATTATTTTATTCAGGAATAACTATATATAAATCACTCGTGTAATTATCTATGGCTATATACAACTCATTCTGAACAAATAAATAAATATGCATGTATTGATTTAGGTAGAGACTATCAAGATTTACCTATATATATATATATATCTGAGAAAATAAATAAATATGCATGTATTGATTTGGGTAGAGACTATCAAGATTTACCTATATATATATATATATATATATTATATTGAACTTATACTTTAAGTAAGGTGCAATGGACTTAAGTAAAATATGCAGTGATTGTGCACAAGAGTAAATCCATTTCATGTTGACCCAATATATGGTGATATGTAGGAATACATATTTAGAAAATGTTGAATATATTGAAAATTATAGTGAGGATTGAATATAAATAGCAACTTTCAAACCCTTGTAGACTACCAGTTAGACCAACAACATTATATAAAGCAATATTGGGTTATAGCAATATGAGAAAATTATGTATGCAATGAACAATAAGTTTAATGTGAACTATTATATATATATATATATATATATGTAGTGAATTGTGTATGCAATGAGAAAATTGTGTATGTAGAGATTTAATAACAATGCCATACAATTATCTAAATGCAGATACATGGTTCCATCACCCTATAGGCCATAGGAATGAATGCAGGAAAGGATGAATATATAAGGATTATATATAATGCTAATTAATGATATAAAATGAATATATAACTATCTTATAAGTGAAATTATTTTATAATGAATATATACCATGATCTAAGTAATTTTATAATGATTTGTCATGATCTTATGAACTAGTTATCGTATAAGTACAATGGTTTTTTAATTTATAGTGTTTATATAAGTACAATGATTTTTTTAACAACAACCCAATTACTTGATTATATAATTAATAAATAATAAAGTAAATTAAATTACTATTTATCCTATAAGTATAATGATTTTGTGCTATTAGAATAACGTCGAGTAATATAGTCATTATTTATGTTTAATAAATAAACTATTTGGAGCAATTTGAGATTTGTAAATATATATCATGTAAATATATTGATAGTAATATATATTTTTAAAAAACCATTCAAGTATGGGCAATGTCTCATATAACTAGTTGTGAAAATAATAATAATAATGTGACTGAAAGTCTAAAATGTACCCAAATAATCTATAGGTAGAATGGCAATTACGCCTGATATAGATATATAATAGATAATCATAATACTATATTTATACATTCTCTAAATCTATATTTGAACTTGAATTATATATACATACATACATACACACACACACACACACACACACACACACACACACACACACACACACACACACACACACACATATATATATATATATAATGGTCTATGTATGATTTATTTATATTAATGTGTAGATTTCCATCATCCTCCACACATCTTATTTAGTGAGGGATAGGTATATCTCTCATAACTTTATAGGTATTTTACTTGGCCTAAGAGTACCTAACCAAGGTATGGGGTTGTTTGAACATGTATTTTATCACTGATTTAGTCTAACATGCTTTAACTAGGGATCCATGTAATAGATTTGTCTAAATCCTTTATGTATAGGTGTTGAGACATATATATCATATAATAGTGTATCATGATGTGTGACTATAAGATATAGTTCTTTTGATCGATAAAACTATGTAATAGATCCCTAAAGAATGGATAACTATTTATATATGCATACATCCTCCTAAATATGTAACATGTATAAATGAAATATTATGTTTTCATGAAAATTATAATTTTATTTATTATGACTGGCTGTTGAAATTAAGTAGTGTATACATGAAAATGATGGACTGTGATATTATTTCTTGACATAGAACATACTATGTATTTAATCTATTACAAAAATTAGGTTATATAATCTAAACATTGATTATACTTGATTGGTATAAATTATACCTGTTTACTTATTTATGTGATAAATGATATTGTGAAGCTTCTTTTATACATTTGATGGACTAAATGTATGCATTTTGATTATTCCTATGTTTATCATGTTTTATTACTTCTAGTAGGAAGTAATCTATATGAATATGTTGGATATATTTATGTTAACCAAATATCACATTGATGGTACTAAGTATTGAGATGGACTTCATTAACTTACTAGTATCACTAATTTTAGATGAAGGTAATCCAATCAAGTGGTGTGTTTAAAATTGACTGATACTAAAGAACAATAACTATTAATAACTTTGGCCAAAGTAATGTTAGTTAGAAATTACCATTTCATGTGTATGATTTACATTCTTGTGTGATATCATGTTAGAATAAATTTATTTATGGTACACAACATGTTCTTAGAAATCATACAACACATGAGTATTAGCTTGTCTCTCTAGATTCCTACACCATTACTATCTACTCATTCATGAAGGGAGGGCCATTAATTGATGGGGGACTATTCAGGGGATTGATGATCCATGGTTAATGTGAGAAATCACTCTAATGATGCTCTCTCTCCCCACAATAGTAATTCTTTGAATATGACACTTGAGATTATCATAGATACTAGAGTTTGGGGAACTCATGCTTTATGAAGCCTTGTATATTATATATTTTATTGTATTTATTATTATTGATACATTATCCTTAATGAGATGTAATTATTTACTTATTATGCATTGATAATAGTGGATGCATGTTTGCACTAGCTGTGGCTAGATACCTATAATTACTTTATATATTCAATTATGATATGTTTCACATGACAATAGTGATCAGTGATGGATAGATGTAACTTGCTTATTTTATAGTTGGGTTATTTAACATTATCTACCTAGATAACTAGTTATATTTTTGTTGTGAAGTCTAATAAAATAATATGTTGTTTAAATAAAAAGAAAATTTACATATTTCTAAGTGGATACTAGTGGAATATTACACATGGTATTAGAGTTGTGGATCAAAATCTAGGACATAATGAGTCCACTATCATTTTCGTATCCTTATATTTATATAAAGGAGAATGGTGAAATCTACATTATTAGGAAAGGGTCCAATAAATGTTAAGGACAATAACCCTTTGTTTGATCATAATTGATTTATCATTGAGCAAGTAGTAAAGTTGGATCAGATTCTTCTAGCCATGAATGAAACTAGAGATCAAATTTTAGTATTGGAGCCAGAAGTTCATGACCATAAATAAGAACACTAAGATTAACCTAGATAGATGTAGTATTGTACTAATTAAGTGAAGTGACAAGGATTGATAGTTGATTCTATGAAATGTTGTGTGGTACATTGAGTGTATACCCTTATGAGTACTCATACCCTCTTAAAGTTGTTAAAGGGTTGGTTTATCGAGTGTCTCAATGGTGATGGTTGTAATAGATTTTGGGTAGGTGAGTACATATCATAGTTCATAAGTCTTGAATAAGAGAATACTACAAATAATTTGATCATTTATATTAAACCCCTTGAGAATGATTACATCCTTACTTGGTAATTAGGTCACCTCTGCCACTTATGTTTAGTATTGTGAGTGTTCAAAAATCATGGGATGATTCTCACTTAAGAATATGTGCATTTAGATAGAGTTTGTGTCTTATGCCATTAATCCTATGGGAGGAAATCCTAAAAGGCTGCTTATGAATCGACACCACCTAGTGCGGTATAAATTCTCCTTGTAGTGGAGTATAGTTATCTTTCTTGAGGATTCCTATGTGTTAGAAGTTTACTCATGGATTGACAACCCATATGTTTATGTAGATTTAGAAGTGGTGTCATCACACATAGATATCATAGAGGTGAGTTGTTACTCCCTCACCTTCCTTGACATCATTATAAACCCACTAAGTGGATTCATATTTTCACAATGTTGATTAACTGTCCCCTTAATTATAAACTTGTTTTTCAAATGTTGTTTTGACAATATTCCCTAGAGTTCATGGGATATTATCTTCTACTTATTATTGATAGAGAATTTATAGGAATGTAATGGATTGATGCATCTATTTAATTAATATTTTTCTTTTCGATTGTGGAAATAGGTTGTGATACTATACTTACAGGTTTCGTAATTGTGTAGCGATTTTGGTAACTTGGGTTGAAGTGTTTTATTCATACCATGTGAGGGTATTTAAGAGTTTTTTGATGATATTTTAGCTCACTACTTTCACTTGTGGATTTTTAGAGTCACACTTTCCAATGCTACTCAATCTAAACATGTGAACTTTGACCATGTGGAGTGGTGAACCTTGAATTTATATTGGTTCTAGGTTAGGATTTATAAGTTAATTATGATCAGTATGATTCACCCTTGATTATATTATTATTATCATCATCTTGATTAAAACATGTTTTTATGAGACATTTATGTACCTTTTTCTTAGAAACAGTATGGAATGTTTATATGATTTTTCTTGTGATGGATTTGTGATCTATTGAACCATGTGAATATTTTAGATATTATTAGGTTGTAGAGACCTAAAGGATGAGTAGTAAATTATGAATGTGAGTACTAATAGATGGGATTAGATCCTAGTTAGTCTCAAATTGACTTGGTATTTAGTGATATGGATCTTACAAGGGGAAATTATCGAATATAGGATTTAGTAAGTAGGACTTGTCAAATTCAATCATATGGTCATACACATATATACAAAAGAATGTTTATTCCTTAATTTTGTATACATTGGAAATGTGTAATTTCTAGTTCCTATTCATCATCATAATTATGAAGAGATACATGGATTAGTGATGGTATTGACTTATACACATCATTATTGACAGGATTTTTTAAACACTTTTCTTTAGAACGATAAAAAAACTCTCTAGGTTAGAGAGATGTACAGAGCGGCTAGAGGCTTCGTGAAACTCTCCCTGGCCATTTGTTTTGGATTTTATGATGATTTCATGTGATTATGGCTAAATATTAATTTTGGAAAGTTGAAAAAATTATTATTGAAATGTGTGAAACCTTTCAAGGTGTTAGAAGTGGTCAATCATGTAACATATAGGCTTGGACTTTCACTAGCCTAAGCTCTTTTACATAATATCTTCCTTGTTTCTTATATCAAAAAAAGTATATATATGATGCATCACATGTATTAGATTGGAATAATTTACAATTTGTAGACCTAGGGATGGTCATGGTAGAACCAATTAAATTAATTGATACTCACAAATTTTATTTGCATAATAGGAAGATTTCACAATACAAGGTATTAAAGGACCAATACCTTGAGGATAAAAACTACTTGAGATGAATATAATTAGTTTTATAGGAAATTTTCATATTCATTTACTTGATTTGATGTTTTACACTATATTATTTTTGTACTGAATAATATTTTAATTTAGAACTTATATTTGAACAAGTGTCATCGGGATGATGACTAGCTTTAGGGGAAGGATGTTACATCCTAATTCATCTCTAAATTTTTTTTCTTGATTATCCATGGATATTTATAGTTATGAATTTGATTTGGTTATTATTAACTAAGCTATGAGTTATATGTTGTTATGAGACAATTGAATATAGGTTATATTTCATGATTGCATTGCTATGAGTTAGATGTAGTGTATACTCTTTACACTGTGATCATGTTAATATGTTATTTTAATAGTATTTTATGATATAAATGTCATGATGTTATATACTAACAACCTACTTATCATGAGTTGGATGTAAGTGAGATTCATCTCTTAGAGCATGATAGAGGGATAAAATCATCAGAGAGGGTGATGTATATAGAGATGTTTGGGGATGATAGAGGAACATCTAGAACCCTGCACACACCACATTAGCTAGTACATACTATTTACATAGTTGAATGGTTAGCATTGGTGTATTTTTGATGCTATGTGTATTTAGATAATTGTTATTCTTGGTTAGTTATGTGCTAGCTTAGTTTACTGCTCATGTGAAATTAACCTCATGTGATTCCATTATAATTAGCTATTGGTCCTATTATTATTAAGTCAAGATGATTGTTTACCTATGCTAAGTTGGTATCAATAAAATTATTTTTTTATAATTAATTATTTTTATAAGTCAAAAATAGGAAAATAGGAAAATCTTCATAAAATAACTAAAACAAATAAAATAAAAGTAATGTGTTATTAATATAATACAACAAAGAAAAAATAAAAAGAATGTCATTTAATAATAATAATAATAATAATAATAATAATAATAATAATAATAATAATAATAATAATAATAATAATAATAATAATAATAATAATAATAATAATAAGCTTTGGATGAAAACATAAAAATAAAAAGGGAAACTTTATATAAAGTGCCACATCCTTGGAAAGAAAAAGATAAAAATCATACAAATAATATGAGAATTGGAGATACACATTATAAGGGGAGATGAAAGAGATAAGGAGTACAAAGAGGAGAGGCACAAAGTGGATCATGAAGTGGAGGTGAAGAAGAGAGAAGGAAAAAGATAACATGAACTTGAGAATCATGGGTATGTTCTTATCCACATTTTTTGAAAAAAAATCATGTTATTTATATTATACAATATTATTCAGATTGATTAACATGTTAATTATATCAAATTACAAATATTTTGGATTATAAAATATATCACTAGAAAGCAGATTACATAAGTATGGTGATATATTTAAGTGGTTATCATAGGTTAGTAGGTTATTGTTTTATTTCCTGATTTGTAGTTATCCGTGGCTATATACAACTCAATCTAAGAAAAGAAATAAATATGCATATAGTGATTTTGGTAGAGACTATCAAGATTTACCATATATATATATATATATATATATATATATATATATATATATACACACACACACACACACTTTAGGTAAGGCACATTGGACTTAAGTAAAATATGTAGTGACTATGCACAAGTAAGAGTAAATCCATTTCATGTTGACCCAGTCTATGGTGATATAAAAGAGTAAATATTTAGAAAACACTAAATATATAATGACTTAAAATTAGGATTGGATCTATAAATAACAAATTTCAAACACCTGTAGACTACTAGTTAGACCAACAACATTATATAAAGAATTATTGGGTTATAACAATTTAAGAAAATTATATATGCAACGAACAATACATTTAAGGTGAAATATAATATTTTAGATATATATAGAAAACTATGTATGCAATAAATTATGTATGCAATGATTTAATAACAATGCCATATAATTATCTAAATGTAGATGCATGGCACCATCACCCTGTAGGCTATAGGAATGAATGTAGGAAAGGATGAATATATAAGGAGTGTATAATGATAATCACTTATATATAATGATCCTATAAGTACAGTGATTTTATAATGAATATACTCCATGATTTGAGTGATTTTATAATGATCCATCATGATCCTATGAACTAGTTATCTTATACGAACACCGATTTTTTAATTTTTGGCAGGCTATTTAAGTATAATGATTTTTTAAATAGTGATCAAATTACTTGATTATATAATGAATATATATTAAAGAAAATTAAATTATTAATTATCCTATATGTACAATGATTTTGTGATATTGGAATAACACTGAGTAATATACCCATTATTTATATTTAATAAATAGACTATTTGGAGTGATATGAGCTTTGTAAATATATATCAAGTAAATATATTGATCCTAATATATTTTTAGAAAAACATTCAAGCATGGGCAATGTCTCATATAATTGGTTGTGAAAATAAGAATAACAAGACTGAAAGTCTAAAATGTACCCAAATAATCTATGGTAGCATGTCAATTGTGCTTGATATAGATATATAATACATAAGTGAAATACTCTATTTATACATACTCAAAATATATATTTAAACTTGAATTTTACACACACACACACACACATGCGCGCACACACACACACACACACACATGTATGTATGTACATATGTATATATGTATATGTATATATATATATATATATATATATATATATATATATATATATATATATGCATGTATGTATACGAAATGACTAATAAAAATTATGACACACACACACACACATATATATGTCATAGTTTTTATTAGTCATTCTGCATGCATACATACATACATACATACATACATACATACATACATACATACATACATACATACATATATATATATATATATATATATATATATATATATATATATATATATATATATATATATATATATATATATATATATATAGAGTGACTAATAAAAATTATGACATATACATACATATATATATATATCATAATTTTTATTAGTCATTCCACACACACACACACAGATATATATATATATATATATATATATATATATATATATATATATATATATATATATAATGGTCTATGTACATTTTATTTGTATTAAGGTGTATATTTGCATCACCCTCCACATGCCTTATTTAGCGAAGGATAAGTATATCTCTCATATCTTTATAGGTATTTTACTTGGACTAAAAGTAGCTAACCAAGGGATGGGGTTGTTTAAATATGTATTTTATCACTAATTTAGGATAACATGCTTTAACCAGGGGTCCATGTAATAACTTCATCTAAATATTATATATATACAGTGATATTGTGTGTGTGTCTCTCTGTGTGTGTGTGTGTGTGTGTGTGTGTGTGTGTGTGTGTATTGTGGCCATAGCTAAGCGCCAAGCAACCAGTGACATTCCTATGGATGTCAATTCAAGTTTCTCCTAAGCTTCTCTTAGGATCCAATGGATGCTGCTAAGTGTCATCTACTGAGCCCCATTATACCTTGTTTCTAAAAGTAGTGGAAGTCAGCATGTGTCCCTGATGAAGCTTGGTGGAGGCTACCAAGTGTCGAGAGTCGTTGTGTCTTCCTTTGGGTTCATTATCAAGTAAGGACTATGGTGGGCCCCAAGCAAGTTGCTAAAAGAATAAGTGGAGTGCTCTAAGTGTCATCATCCGTGTGAATCCAAATGAGTCCCAAATGTTTTTGTAGTGTTTTTGGAAGCCTAGCAAAAGCTGCCATGTGTCATATTCTGTAGGACCCTCAAAGTTATCAAAAACTTCTATGAGTTAAGTGGAACATGCCATGTGTCCCATAATAACTTGGTGGAGGCCACCAGGTGTCAGCATATGTGTTCCCCTTTTGAAGCTACTCAGGCAAGGAATATTGTGGGTCTTAGTCTCAAATAAGTCTCAGAGAAATGGAACGTGCCACGTGTCAAAGACACAAAGCCAAGGAAATATTTCCTTTAGACAAATTATTTGAAGGAAATAAAAGATCAAGCCTCAAAGTGCAGTGGAAGTTTCCAAGTGTTGTATGCCGAGACATAGTCTCTAATAAGTTTCAAAGTAGTAAAATGTGCCATGTGTCCTTTGTAAACAAGCAAAGTGTGACAAGTGTCTACATCTATGCTTCAGGTTTATAGCAGGTTTCAAAGCTTATTACAAAGCTACAGATGCTACCATGTGTCCTTACCTGTGTCACAATGAGAAACAACCATAACAAGTGAGAAAGACACAAAGGAATTGCCAAAGAGAATGTCAAGCCTGCAAACATCAAATTTAGGATGACCGACTAGTCATTAACCTTCAAAAGATGAAAGACTTATGGATGACAAATTCGCTGCAATAAAGTGTTTGTTGATCTTTACAGGCTTAGAACATGGACCCAAATGCATTTGAAGACCTTAAGGCCAGGGCCAAAAGGAAGAAGAGACAAAGAGGGAAATATCTTTATGAGTTATTTCTAGTAGGTGGAATAGTCCACTAGGTAAGTATTTGGGCCTGCAAACATTGAAAATGCAACCTATTTATCCTCTTTGGAGTAAAGGCAAAGTGGATAGCTACATGGATAATAGGTAATAGAATGAGTGACTCAGGCTCAGGAGAGGACATTAGAGATGAATCAACATGCCATAGTTAAGGCAGCTGACCTGCTCCAGCATGGCCCTCCCTAATAGAACCAAAAATGCATCCAAGGCATTCATACATAGCATGGGTTGCTCCATGGGACAAAGTGCCAAGCCTCTCTTGGCCTCTATATAATGTAATCTCTTGTATCATTTGAGGGGAGACCTCTTTATTATGAGAAGCAAAACTTTGCCCAAATTGAAAGGCATTACTGGGACTTTGAGCTCAGATTATTGTTCATATTTCTTTGTTTGAATCAGAAAGCAAGTTACTTTCAGACTTTGTGCTGTTATAGCTTGTATCATTCTAGGATATTTTTATTATGTCTATTTCCTAAATGTATTCTTGTTGATGCAATTTAACAAATAGAGCTAGTGAAAGTGATAAGGAAGGTGTCTTAAAGCCAGCTACTTTTAGACTTTGTGTTGTCATAGTTGTCTTCAGTGTGTGTTTATTTTATATTTTTGTGTAAAGGACCTTGGGATGAGTTTATGCCCCCATTGTTCTTGGTATCTCACTCTTTGGGTAGCTGAAGTGGAGACTTTGTGCTACACTTCATTCTACCAGTTATTACACCTTGTTACCAGTTACTTATCCTACCTAAAATAACTCCTGTTGTTTCCTGCAAGAACACTTCTAAAAGAAGAGAAGTGCCTTTAGTGTTTTCACCAAGATTTTCTCCTTTTTTTGTGAACATCATCTCTAAAAGAAGAGGGATGGATGGTATATCCTACCCCTAAGTGTTATTTTCTATATATATATATAGTATATAGCTCCTACATACTTAATAGGGAACCTCTCCTTGATGAGAGGAGAGATTTGTCCCCATTGGATGTGGTAAACCTGCAACTTTGGATGACCAATCTCCCTATGCTATGGTTGAAGAGACCTATTTTGCTCACCAGTTAGCTGGTTGACAAAATAATCACCCAACAGTTTTTGGTGACTCCACTGGAGATCAATGTGCAATCTGAAACCTCAAGTTTCAAATTAAAGCAGGCCCTACCCTTATTTATTATAGACTCTAGTGAATCCATTATGTGTCTTACCTATTGTTATTATAGCCTTATCATCTTCCTCCATCTCCATTATATTATTTGGTCTGTAAAACTAGAGCCACTAGGATAGAACATGCAGTTTGAAGCCTCAAGCTTCAAGCTGAAGTAGGGCCAATTCTTTCCCATTTTTTTCTACAATCTAGAAACTCCATGCTATACTAAAGGCCAGAGAGTTCAAGGCATTTTTAACCCTATTTTTGAGTTAGTGTAGCAAAGCAATTTTGATTTATTTACTCCATAACCTCACCTTCAGTGAATTAGGAGTCTTCATCCTACCCCTACTAGGTCACCAATACAAGGAAAATCTTCTTTTTTTGCTACTAGTAGAGCTTTGCCTATCGATACTCCACCCAGATTTGTGATCCCACTTCTACATAATCAAATCATGGCTCAAGGCCCCTGGGGTAAATTTTTTGGTCCACTAAACCTTACTCCACCTCTGCATGAGCTTCCACATATTTTAAGGAAGAATTTCCCCAAATTCTTTGGTGATTGAAAAGTTCACCTTGAGGAACATATTGCAGCCTTTAGCATAGCCTATGATGTAATAGGAGTGGAATTTGAGGATGTGGTAGTTAGGCTTTTCATTGAAATGCTACAAGGTGCTACTGTAGACTAGTTCTACCATCTGCAACCTAGATTAACAACTGATTGTGACACACCCAAAGTCAAATTTGAAGCCAAGTTCAAGCCTACAAAAGTTGCACACACCTTGCTAGCCTAGCTCACACAAATGAAGAAGGAACCTCATGAGCCTATGAGGGATTTCATAGCAAAGTTTGATAAGTTGAGGAATTACATTCCTATTATTGCTCAGTCGACACCTGAAAACCTCAAATACTTCTTCATCAACTCACAGTTGCCTGAAGTGAGTTTTTTGCTAAGATGTGCTAGCCACATAGACCTCGAGGCTACTCAAGATTTGGATAATAAAGTCAAATATGACCTTATCCTGGTGGGAAAGATAAGGAGAGATCCAAATAGAGGTAAGTCTTCTTCTTCCTCTGAATACTCCCTTTCAGCCACCACTGATCCAATGGTGTAGAAGCTAGCAAATGAATTCCTAGTTCTCAGAAAATAAATGGCACAAGGGATGCCATCTACTGCTTATAGAGATGTACAAAGGAGGACATTCCCTAATCAGTCCTACTAGGGCCATGCTATTAGGAACCAAGGGCAAACTAATCCTCTTCCTCCCCCTCAAAGGAATAACCTTGCCATTGAAGCACCTCCAACTAACTCAGCGATTGGATATCTCAAAGCTAAATCAAATTTCTCATTCCAGCTTGAGTTGAGTCTTAAAGATGACACTAATCTCTTCACTGAGGAAGAAGAATAATTAGCTGGTGACTCCAATATCAATTTCTTGAATTATCAGAATGAACCTAAAAGTGAAGGAAATGTAGCTGAAGGATCATATGATGTATTCACCTGATCCAAAAATCAATTAGCTCAACAAGTTGATAAAGAGAAGATAGAGAGGCAACCTCAACCAACAATTTAAATTTCTAAACATGGGACCACTCTACCCTTCCATCCAAAGGACCCGATGACTACTAGAAAGGTAAGTACCCCAAACATTTCTACACCTTCAACTTCAAACTCATAGTCCAGTTCTGCCCCTCCCAAAACACAAAAGGATGAACTCCCATCCTCTGTGCCTAGTTCATTTCCAAAATTTGATATCATTGAACATATAAAGAAAACCAAAATTCAAATGTTTGAATTTGAATTTTTGTAGTCCCATCTTGAGCAATTAGATAAATTGGTTTAGTGTGTTAAAAACTAGGCCATCCCTATGGGACAAACCAATTCCCAAAGTGACACATGATCCCCCCAAGAATGCACCCACCAGGAACAATATTGTCATTACCCCTCCTGCTGCTCCTAGTAGGACTGAACCTTTCTATATCTCATTACTAATAAATGGATATCATTTGAATAGTTGCATCATTGATTTTAGAGCTTCAGACAATGTCATACCTACTAAAGTGGTTGAATCCTTAACCTCACACTGACCAAGATGTTTGGTAGATGCTTCTCCATGGATAACAATAAAGTACCTTTATTGGGACAAATTAAGGATGCCTAATTTGCATATGCAGTGTTCCCAAAGAAAAGAATTAAGATGACTATCTTGGTAGCCAACATCCCAGCATCATATGGCATCCTTCTTGGGCAAATTTTTTGCAGAGATGTTGGTGGTGAATTGAGCATGGATTTATCAGAGGTGAGGATTCTAATCAAAGGTGTTATGAAGAGGCTACTCTTTGAGAAGGAAGTGAAATACATGGTTACTCAAACCTCAGCACCTAAAGCTCAAATCCTGTTTGAGTCTTCAAGCATGGGTAACTAATTTCTATCCACAGATGAAGTTTATGAGGCATCTGATGAAGCTCCTATAGGTGACAACCTAGAAATACATTCAATAGAAACAATAGAAGAATTGGTAGAGTGTAATGCAAATGTGGGAGGATCTCCACCTCTGGATGAAGAAGATTTCAAAGAAAAAGTAATATCTAATGAGGTATGAATTCTAGAATTTAATGGCAGCTGCTATTCTACTAGTTCAAGAGCTGGGGTTGTGCTGATATCTCCTTAAGGAGATGTTTTTCCTTCATATTACAAGTTTTAATTTAGAAACACTAATAACATAGCTGAGTATGAGTCTCTATTGCTTGGATTGAGGGCTGTTTGAGACAAAGGCATCAAGCTCCTTCATGCCAAAGGAGATGTTGAACTAGTGATTTGTCAGGTGAGAAACCTGTACCAAACTAAGAATGAAAGATTGTGCCATTACCTCAATCTAGTCTGGGATCAAATTGAAAACTTTGATGCTTTTAGCATCTCTGCTATTCCTAGAGAATTTAATGACTAGGCTGATGCACTGGTCATTTTAGCTACTCTCTTGGTCCCCCACCCAGACTTCAAAGGAGACAAGTACACTATTGAGCTAGTCTTTAGAACAAGTGTACCTGATAATGCTAGTCATTGGAAAGAGTTCAATAATGACAACCAAATAATTGCCTTCTTGGAGTAAAAAGATAGCTTTGAAGGGCTACAATTTGAAGGCAGTGAACCTCAAAAGTGTGAACCAGCTCCTGAATCAAATACAAACATAGATGAGGAGTTTCTGAAACTTAAAGGGAACAAGATCCCCAAAGGCTTGGTTTCCCTTGAGAAGCTATTTGATAAGCATGATAGATTCATCAAACAGTAGCAAATAGATTCAACCTCCTCTCAGGAGTTTGATCAAGTAAATTTGGGAACCAAGGAAGATCCCAAGATGGTGAACATTGGCAAATGATGTACTCCTAAGGAGAGATTCAAGTTCACCGCTTTGCTCAATCAATACATGGAAATATTAGCTTACTCCTATGATGACTTGAAGTCACTCAAGACTGATGAAATTTGACATGACATTCCTCTCAAAGCTGGTTCGACACCTTACAGGCAAAAGTCCTGGTAGTATAATCCAAAAATATTAGGTACTATTCTATCTGAGATACAAAAAATGCTAAATGCTAGGATTATTTTCCCAATCCATCATTCCACATGGATTGCAAACATAATGCCTATAAGGAAGAAGAATGGAAAAATTTGCCTTTGTGTGGATTTTAGAAATTTAAATTAGTCATCCTTGAAAGATAACTATCCTTTGCCAATCATGGATTAAGTGCTTCAGACAGTGACTGGTTCAGAGATGTTATCAATTCTAAATGGCTTCTCAGGTTATAATCAGATTGAAGTTGGTGAGGTAGACCAGCATAAAACTACTTTCACCACACCTTGGGGCATGTTTATATATAGAAGGATGCCTTTTGACTTGATAAATGCTGGTTACACCTTCCAAAGAGCCATGGACCTTGCCTTTAAGGATGAGATGGGTAAGTTCATCATAGTTTATCTTGATGACTTGACTATCTTTTCTAAGCATCACCCAGATCATGTACTCCATTTGCAACAAGTGCTGGAATGCTGCCACCAAAATGGCATTTGATTAAACCCCAAGAAGTTAGTCTTTGGAGTAACAGAGGGGAAACTTCTCAGACACATTGTGTCCAAAGGGGGCATAAAGATCAATTCAGATAGAGTCAAATATATCCAAGAGCTTACCTTGCCCACAGGTAAGATTGTTGTTCACTCTTTTTTTGGAAAGGTGAATTTCTTACAGAGGTTCATCCTTGAGTTTACTGAGAAGACTAGAAACATTATAAACATGATGAAGGGAAAGGCCACCTTTAGCTAGACTAAAGAATGCAAGTCAACATTTGAGGATATCAAGACTACCATTGCCCACACCCCAATTTTGGTTTGTCTGGACTATAACAAAGAGTTCACCATATATAGTTATGCTTTAGAACATACACTTTCAGTAAATTTGGTTCAACAAAATAAAGAAGGTATGGAATCCCCCATTTCCTTCATGAGCTACCCTCTCAAAACTCATGAGCTAAAGTACTCAAACATGGAGAAGCATGCTTATGCAGTGGTGAAGGAAGTAAAGAATTTTCACTTTTACATCTTAAATTCACACACTACTACCTTGGTTCCTAACACCACGGTCAAATCCATACTGACTCAGTAGGAGTTTGAAATGAAAAGAGGCAATTGGGTTGCAAAGATCTAGGAGTTTGATCTAGTCATCAAGCCAACAAAGATGGTGCATGGAAAGGGGCTATGCCAATTAATTTTTGATAACAAGCTAGAAGGAATAGAGCATGAAGAATCAGAGGTGGAAGACACACCAAAAATCCTCTTCATCTCCACCACAAATGAGTGGTATTCAAGTATTGCTCATTTCCTTACTTATTGTGAGTGTCCTACTCACCTATCTTATAAAGAAAGGAGGACTATCAAGCTAAAATCTACAAATTTTGTCCTATGGGACAATGGCCTATATAAGAGGAGCCTTGATGGAGTGTTCCTTTGCTGCATAGACAAGGAATAGAAAAGCTGACTTCTAAAGTCCTTCCACAATTTGGCCTATGGAGGACATTTTTTTGCACCTATGACTGGTCATAAGATCCTGTGAGCCAAGTATTACTGGCCAACTCTCTTTCGAGATGCATACAAGTGGGTTAGGGAATGTGAACTATGCTAGCAGTTTGTCAGAAGACCCAAGTAAGCTGCCCTACCTCTCAAGCTAGTGGTCATAAAGGAGCCATTCTAGTAATGGAGAATTGACTTTATTGGTGCTGTAAATCCATCTTCAAGTGTTAGACATGATTATGTCCTTACAGCAACATACTACTTCACCAAGTGGGTGGAAGCTGTTCTAACCAAACATGCTACTTTAGAAGTAGTATGTAATTTCTTCAAAGAGAATATCATTCCCAGGTTTGGGGTCCCAATCAAAATTGTTATAGACAACGTAGCTTGTTTCACTTCCTAGGAGATTACTCAATTCTATTTCTACTATGGGATTACACTCTCCCACTCTTCGGATTACTTTCCATAAGGGAATGAACAGGCTGAATCAAGTAATAAGAACCTAGTGACTATCATCAATAAGCTGGTGGATGACAACCAAAGGACATGGCACAAAGAATTAGCTGATGCTCTATGGGCAGACATAATTACACCAAAAATACCAATTGGTATGTCTCCTTTCCAACTTCTTTATGGTATCAATCCTGAGATACCAATCACCTTGAATTGCCAGCATTGAAATTGGCTAAGGCAATTGAAGATCAAACATATGAAAGCTCTCTTGTTAAGAGGATCATGTACCTGACTGAGCTAGATGAGCAAAGAACTATAATGGTAGACTAAATTTCTGCCCATCAAAGTCTGGTGAAGAAGCTCTTCAACCATAAAGCAAAGAACTATGATTTCCAAATTGGAGATCAAGTCCTCCTATGGGACAAAAGGAGAGAACCAAAGGGAATGCATGGAAAGTTTGATTCCCTATGGAGGGGCCCTTTTACTATTCATCAGCTCAATGGTGAAAATATTTTCTTGTTGAGATATCAAGATGACACTCTCTTTTCCCTACCCCACAATGGGTAGCATCTGAAGCACTTTAACTCTTAAAGTATCAGATGAGTTCACCTATACATACATACATACATACATACATATATATATATATATATATATATATATATATATATGTATATTTGTATAGTCTTTTATTTCTATTTTGTGCTTTTCATTTTTATTTTGTTTTGGAGCCTTTTTTTTTTGGGTAGCATGACTCCATAACCCAATGGCACACTTCAAGGCACTAGAGATTCTAGTTTCTACTCCCCTCAGCTATTCCAAGTTCTCAACTAAAGGAATTTCCCCAACTGGAGCCAGTTGTTGTTCCCCAAAAATTTCACTCATTTTTGGAACATCATATGAGCTATTTTGGTCTTGCAAGGCTAAAATTATCTCTTCCCTTCTCAAAAAATTATTATGAGCATTCAAATTTTCTATTTTTCAAAAAAAATTCACTAAGGGACTCAATAGATATGTTTCTATAGACTTTGTGGGCTTAAAACTAGACTCTGTAGGAAAGAAGTGCCAAGCAACCAGTGACATCCACATGGACATCAAATTCAAATTTATCCTAAGCTTCTCTCAGGGATCCAATAAATGCTACCAAGTGTCATCTACTAAGCCCCATTATACCTTGTTTCTAAAAGCAGTGGAAGTCGAAACATGTCCCTGATGAAGTTTGGTGGAGGCTGCCAAGTGTCGACAATCATTATATCTTCCTTTGGTTTCATTATCAAGTAAGAATTGTGGTAGGCCCTGGGTAAGTTGCTAAAAGAATAAGCAGAGTGATCCAAGTGTCATTGTTTGCATGATTCCAAATGAGTCCTAAATGTTTTTGTAGTGTTTTTGGAAGCCCAGTAGAAGCTGCCACGTGTCATCTTCTACAAGACCCTCAAAGGTATCAAAAACTTCTATGAGTTAAGTAGAACATGCCATGTCTCCCATACTAACTCAAGGAGGCTGGTAGGTGTTAGCATCCATGTTCCCCTTAAGAAGGTACTCAAGCAAGGAATATTGTGAGTCCTAGTCTCAAATAAGTCTCAGAGTAATAGAACGTGCCACGTGTTAAAGATGTAGAGCCAAGGAAAGATTTCCTTCAAATAAATTGTCTAAAGGAAATAAAAGATCAAGCCTCAAAGTGTAGTGGAAGCTACCAAGTGTCGTATGCTGATACACAGTCTCTAATAAGTTTCAAAGTAGTGAAACATGCCACATGTCCTTTGTAAATAAGTGGAGTGCGACAAGTGTCTACATCTAGCTTCAGGTTTCTAGCAAGTTTCAAAGCTTATTTTAGTAAGATTATTACAAAGCTACGGATGCTACCACGTGTCTTTGCCTGTGTCACAATGGGAAGTGGCCATAGTAAGTAGGAAAGACATGATAGAATTGCCAAGGAGAATGTCAGGCCCACAAACATCAAATTTAGGATGATCAACTAGTCGTTAACCTTCAAAAGATGAAAGACCCACGGACGTCAAATTTGCTGCAATAAAGTGTCTGTTGATCTTTTTAAGATTAGAACATGGACCCAAATGCATTCAAAGACCTTAAGGCTAGGGCTAAAAGGAAGAAGAGGGAAATATTTGTAGGATTTATTTCCAATAGGTGGAATAGTCCACCAAGTAGGTATTTGGGCCAACAAACATTGAAAGCACAACGTGTTTGTCCCCTTTGGAGTAAAGGCAAAGTGGATAGCTACACAGATAATAGGTAATATAATGAGTGACTCAGGCTCAAGAGAGGACATTGTAGATGAATCAACATGCCACAATTAAGGTAGCCAACCTATTCCAGCATGGCCCTCCCTGAAAGAACCAAAAATGCATCCAAGGTATTAATGCACATCATGGGTCGCTCCATGGGACAAAGTTCCAAGCCTCTCTTGGCCTTTATATAATGTAATCTATTGTATCATTTGAGGGGAGACCTCTTTATTATTAGAAGAAAAAATCTACCCAAATTAAAAGGCATTACTGAGACTTTGAGCTTAGATTGTTCATATTTCTTTGTTTGAATCAGAAAGCAAGTTACTTTTAGACTTTGTGCTATTATAGCTTGTATCATTCTAGGAGATTGTTCTTATGTCTATTTCCTAAATGTATTATTGTTTATGAAATTTAACAAATAGAGCTAGCAGAAGTGATAAGGAAGGTGTCTTGAAGCCAGCTACTTTCAAATTTTGTGCTGTCATAGTTGTCTTCAGTGTGTGTTTATTTTCTGTTTCTATGTAAAGGACCTTGGGATGACTTTGTGCCCCCATTATTCTTGGTATCTCACTCTTTGGGCATCTGAAGTGGAGACTTTGTGATACACTTCATTCTATTGGTTATTTCACCCTATTACTAGTTACTTATCCTACTTGAAAGAACACCTACTGTTTCTTGCAATAACACTTCTAAAAGAAGAGAAGTGTCTTCAGTGTTTTCACCAGGATTTTATCCTTTGTTTGTGAACATCATCTCTAAATGAAGAGAGATGGATGGTATATCCTACCCCTGAGTGTTATTTTTTGCATATATATAGCTCCTGCATATTTAATAGGGAACCTCCCCTTGATGAGAGGAGAGATTTGTCCCCATTGGATGTGGTAAACTTGCAACTTTGGATGAACAATCTCCCTATGTTATGTCTGAAGATACCTATTTTTCTCACCAATTAGTTGGTTGACAAAATATTCACCCAACAACTATAATAGTCCACATATTGTTTACTTACACATGGACAAGGAATATATCTATCTAAAGATTTATTTATTTTTATAATAATGCAATAAATATTATAGTTTTGGGTTATGTGTCTATGTCTATAGTTATATTGATTGTTAAGAAAATTATAACATTAGAACTTCTCGTGCATAGTTAATGAATACAAAGAACTCATGGACGAATTTGATCATGTGTCAAGTATATTTTTAGCAATTGGAAAGAGGTGCATTATTTTAATTCTTTCCATAATAAACACATTATTAATTGTCATGAGTAAAAATATATTCTAATTTGTGTCAAACAAATTGATGAGTTATGAATGTAATCAATCAGTAGAATGAGATGTGATTACATATATTTTATATATCTTGTGAACCATAGTCATATGATGACCGCGCTTTAGAATGGATGTACATAGATACAAATGTACATGGATATGGATGTACATGTATGAACATGGATATAGTGAAATGGATAGTAATAAATAACTTATTAATATGGATATTGCTAATATTGGTATAAACTATAGCAATAATTAACATTTATGTTGTTTACATTATCAGCATACTTCTAATTAACTAATGTTATATTTGATATTGATATGAATATAAGAACTAAGTATATATTGACATTCAAAACTATGAATAAATATATATACGTGAGCTATGAGGAGGTTAAGTTTATGCTTTGGATATATTTTGAACTCTATGTAAAGACTAAGTAATGTATCTGAAGCAAAATAGTTTTATATAAAACAAGTCGATGGATTTGAACCTATAGCAACATATATAGATAAAATACATATAATATTGTAGAGTAAAAACACATAAAGGAACCTTGTGAATGTCTTATATGGTGAATTTGAATTAGAGGTTGTTTTGTTATAATTTGAAAACCAAGAGGAAAGAATGAGAGTAGAATATTGATATAAAAATGTCTATTAAATATGGTACTCAGTTTATATCTTGATGATTCATGATTGCAATGATTATTTAAATCTTATAAATACCTTGAATTATATTTATAAATGATTGTTGGTATATGTATAGGCAATAATAAGAACTTGTGAGTGGTACATATTATGGGTATATTAATATGTATAAGTGATAATACATATATAACATATAATAATGCATCGTGATGTGTGACTATAAGATATAGTTCCTTTGATTGGTAAATATATGTTATAAATACCTAAAGAATGGAGAACTATTTATATATGCATACAACCTTGTAAAGATGTAATATGTTTTTTAAATGAAAGATTATGTTTTCATGAAAATTATAACTTTATTTATTATGATTGGCTATTTATTTATTTATTTACTATGTATTTAATCTATTACATAAATTAGGTTATGTAGTCTAAACATGGATTATACCTAGTTGGTATAAACTTTATTTGTTTACTTATTTATGTAATAAATAATATTGTGGAGATTATTTCATAAATTTTATGAAATATATATATATGAATTTTGTTTATTCTTTTGTTTAACATGTTTTATGACTACCATTAGGAAGTAATTTGTATGAATCTATTTATTCTATTTATGTTAACCAAATCTTGCATTACTGGTACTAAGTCATGAGACAGAATTCATTAGCTTATTAATATCTTCAATGTGAGATGAAGGTAATCTGATCAAGTGGTGTGTTTGAAATTGATTGATCCTAGAGATAAATAACTATTGAAACTTTGGTCAAAGTAATGTTAGTTAGACATTATCATTTCATGTGTATAATTTACATATTTGTGTGATATCATGTTATAATAGTTTTCTTCATGGTACATTATATGTTCTTAGAATTCATATAGCACATAGGTACTAGCTTGTCTCTCTAGATTCCTATACTATCACTGTCTAATCATCTATGAAGGGAGGTCCATTTCCTAATGGGGGATTATGCGGAGGATCAATGGTCCATGGTTAGTGTGTAAAAGCACTGGATGATGTTCTCCCTCCCATAACACTAATTTTTTGGTAATGACAAGTTTGAGATACTAGATTTTGGGGAACTCATGCTCCATGGAGCCTTGTAACTTATACATTGTATTATATTTATTATTATTGAGACATTATCCTTAATCATATGTAATTATTTAATTATTGTGCATCAATAAAAATGGTTATATGTTTATACCATCCATGGCTGGATACCTATAATTACTTTATATATTCAGTTATGATATGTTTCACATGATGATAGTGATCAGTGATGGATAAATGTCACTTGATTATTTTATAGTTGGCTTATTTAGCATGTTCTACTTGGATAACTAATTAGATTCTCATGGTGAAGTCTAATAAAAGAATATGTTGTTTAAATAAATAAAAATTCAAGCATTTCTAAGTAGATCTTAGTGGAGATGTTATAAATGTATCTTCACTCAAAGTTTACTATCTCCACTTCAAGAGTCAAATATGTTTGATAAATTCAAATATTTTGATGAACTATGCCATACAGTCAAAGAGTGGGAGCTGAAATTACTTACTTTGAACACACTCAAACATACTTTAAATGCTCCAATTCTAATTGTTAATTTTTAAATCAAGCCAAATTATAAGATCAAACCCAATTAAATCAATAATGAAGCTAAGATTTTAATTAATTCTATCTCACAACCAACATAAAATCTTCAATTACGAGATCCACCAAGGAGGAAACTATCAAGGTTACCATCACCTCCTCATGTATTGTTACAAAAGATAATTGAATAAAATATATTGTCCCTTCCTCCACCATTATAAGTATACATGTATATATCATAATCTAGAAATTTTGATAGCAATGCATATTGGGATTGCCATCGATGTATTAAATATTCCACAAATAGATGTTTCAAGCTCAAACACAAGATTCAAGATCTCATTGATGAAAATATTAATAATATTGACACATCTAATTAAGATTATAAGACCATAATTCAAATCTTAACATGTAAAAAGTTTCTTTTCCAAAATCATGAAGTAATAAATAAAAAGGATAATTATAAACTACATTATGCATACAATGTTCATCCTCCTCCTTCTACATATGGGTATCCACTTGATATCATCACTCATATAGTTACAAGCAAACAAATATCATGTCCTATGATAAAATTTTATGATAGCAAAGTTATTGATAATGATTCAAATAGACTTAGACTCTTGTTTAAAGCATATGTCGATAAGAAATCTATACATAGTGTGATTATAGAGAATGAATCAAGTGAAAATTCATGAAACATAAGAATCCTATACTCTCCTAGTTATACAGATCAATATTTACATGATACTTATAGAGTTGTCAAATCATTTGATGGTCATACATAAGATACTCTTAGGAATATAATAATACCTTACAATTGGGACCTATCACAGTTCCCATTCCATTCATAGTTATGAAAAACACGTGTATATTTGATATGATATTAGTAAACCTTGGATATAAAATATTAGATCAATAATTTCTATAGTGTATAAATGTCTCAAATATATTCATCGTAATTAAACAGTCAAAATTCTAGGAATCCAATAAGAAAATCCTTTGGAACTAATTATATTTACTTCTCCTACAATATGTTTATTGGCACAAAACTTAATAAACATGGTAATGAAATATTCTAAAAAAATATTTAAGAACATATTACATATTAAATTTCTCCATTTATTTATGAGTATGATACAATTACACATGAACATATTACAAAATTAATTTCTCCATTTATCTATAAACATGATACAATCACACCTAAGCATAAATAGTTAATTCCAAAGAACATGGTAAATTATCCTAAGCATAAAATTACACATAAAAAGAGGTCTTAATCTCCTAAGACACCACAAGTTATTCATAATTCTTCACCAAATATACATATAGTTACATATTCTCTTGTTACACATGAAGATACATGTTCACATGGTCATATGAGTAGTGATTCAAAAAGTTATATTACAACATATTATTCTTATTTACATTTATATGTATCTATAATTGGACTTTTCTCTTAAAAAAAGTCAATTCTTCATACAATATAATTGATCATACATATGTGTATCCTCTTGATGAGATCATTGGTTCGACACAACCTCCTACTTACTTCCAAAACACTAATTGGGTTGATTCTCTTGATTATTTATTTACATACTTTCCCTTATAAATATTTTATTTTATTTTAAATTATTTTATCCCTTATTCAATCATTCTTATATCCCTTATATTTATTTTTTACTCTAGGCACTTTCCCTCGTGATTTTCAAACAATTCTAATAATCCAAAATCAACTATCTTAGAATGCTTTCAACGCTCATTCTTTATGAAAATTCACCTATTTACTATGTATTTTATATCATGTTATGGATTTTATTTCACTTACATGATCATATTTATCTAATTCTACATTCTCGATGAGCACACATAGTCTCTTTCCCACTAGGGGACATGTACATTCTTGTCTATATCAATCATTCAAGATACATTTCTATGACTCATTTACACATACAATAAGGGAATATTATTTGTCTTCCTTGTAGTTTAAGATAAATCAAATCCCTCCCATTTATTATATATTTTAATACTTTATTCTTACTACTTTCAAAATCTTTTAAATTTTCATATATGGAAAAAATTCACAAAATTTCAAATATGGAAAAATTCAAAAAAAATAGAAATATTTTCAAAACATTAGGACCTCCAAAAAATTTCAAATGTTTCTAGCTTACTTATTTATATATGTTATTTATTTCATGTTAAGTAGATAACATATTTTAATTGTCAATACATAGTTCTTTCTACAAGGTATGCGAGTGTGATACATGATATACTATTACATGGTTTTTTGATGTTGGGCTTCCCTTTTGAGCCAACAATGTTATTAAAATGGGGGCATTTTTTGTTCTCTATGAATATTTTAATAGGTTATATCTATCCAAAATCTCTTTTCATGTTGGATATTTATCATACAATTATTTTTCTAATCACTTATACTTTACATCATGCTACATATATATGTTATTTACTAATAATGACATTAATACATATGGTTGTTATATACTAGTCTCATTTGCTCTATGTATTTTTTTTCAAATTCATAATTTATTACATTATATGTTATGACTTTCTTGCTTATTATGTGTATCCCTTGGCCTTATGTGTGCAATACGTACATGTCATTTCCTATATGGCATCATCATTCCATTTGAGTGTGGCCCTTGGCATTATGTTTTTTCGTGACATTCACATGTTCCTTATATGTGGCATTGGGGTCTTATATGTGACATTATATGCAAATTATGTGACATTATATGACATTAATTATATATTCATAGCTTATTACTATAATTTCATGAGTCATATCATGCATTACTTATATTTTATACTTTTAATCTTATGCCATGATACATATCATGCACATGCTTCTTATGTGCTTCAATGCTATATCTATCTAACACATGTTTCATATGCTAAACTCAATACTATGATGCAATGCATTTAAAATGTTCATATAATTCTACATGATTACATATTTCACATATTATATAAGTCATTTTTTGAGATTAATTACTTTTAGGCTATGTTTCTCATCTCAAAAGGGGGGCATCAAAAGGGGATTTTCATGAACAACTAACTTCATATTTATGACAATATACAATTCTAAGATTTAAAAAATGGTTTAGAATTTTTAGATTATGGGGCCATTTAATATATGTGTGTAGTCATTCTTATAGTTACTTAATTATATATTCACATATAATTTATGCATATGTATTGGAATGCGAAAAATAGTGATGGGTTCAATTGACATTCTATATCAATTCAGTACAGATTAAGTGGGTATGGTATTCATTCATGTTCATGTTTTCACTTTGAAAATTTCAAATTTCTCTTCTTCAAAGTTTAAAAGTTTCAAAGGTACAATTTTTTAAAATGGAATATAGATCTATTCAAAGCATTGTAATTCATTTAATTTTTCAAGTGGGCCACATTAGAGTCTAGTGATACTCAACTTCTATGGTTGTACTCTAGTGAGCCACATTTTTTGGTTATTTTATAACAATATCCAGTTGGTGCTTCCACTATAATGAGCCATATTTTTTGGTTCCACCCCTTTAATAAACTCAAATGAGAGTTAGATAATACACTCTTTCCAAATCAAGGGATTTCAATGAATTTCAAATCGAGACTTGATCGATTTCAATTTTCTATAATTTAAACATTTATCTAAATGTATCAATAAAGACACACACACTCTTTCACTTTCAAGTTACATGGAAATTATATTTCATACTCCTTTAGGTGTATTATTTCCTTGCACTCTTTTTTAAAGTTGAAATTTTAAGTTTCAACTTTTCAAAATTTTAAATATGAACAATAACTACGTTTAGTGGCATTATTGCAAGTTTTACATTAAAACACCTACAAAATAAAGATTCACATTAAAATAGAAGGTTTGTATACAAACTTAGGTAAAATATACTTTATTATAATAATTTCACTTCATTACATCACTATAATAAAGGGAAGAAAAATTTAGACACTCAAATTTAATCATTAAGTACTTGAAATTGTTTAATATTGATATTCTTATATTACTTGGTCTATTTTCCATTTTGTTAACTTTAAATCTCTATGAGGTCCTTCACTATTATCTTATTTTCTTGAAATTAATACAAAAATCATTGAAGCATATTTATTTTGTTTATAGGTTCCTATTAGCCAAATCCTATTTTTTTTTTAATCTTTTTAGGATAAGACCACATTAGGTCAGATATGGTTGCAGTTTGACCCTCTCCACTAGTGTGACCTTGTCCCCCATGCTCAAAGGGAAATTTTTTAAATTTGATATATTTCATATTTTACCTCCCATGATTTTATCAAGGCTGAATAATAAAAATATTCCATTTTTTTACTATATAAGCATATCAAGGTCATTTAATACACATCTAACAATCACTTGGCAATTCTAGTACTTATTAAGCAAAATGGCTCTAATATTTCAAATTTTAATTCTAATTTATTCTAATACTCATAGGCCAAGTCTAAAGCTATTTTATTATGGGTAAAATTAATTCATTTTCATAAATTCAATTTAATTTACTAGTTTCATACATATATCAAATATCAAGATTCACACATTTAATCTAGGAGGGAGAACTACATCGACCTAAGTCCCTTATGGGATATATAGGCAACACTTAGATTACACTGGGTTTTATGAGGACATCTCAAATTTTTCCATTACCTAATTCCCCATGTTTTGTTTGATCTTTTATTTTATTTATGTGCAAGAGCTAGGGTTTTGCTATTTCAAGTCTTTCATGCATCAAATCAGTTCCCATAGCCAATAAATTAACCATCTCTAACAACCATAGGTTATTAGACATAAAAATTAGTTTCAAAATTAATTTGGATATGGCCATAGACAACAAAAAAGGATGTAGTGTGCCCCTGTCCATCCTACTATGGGCATGTCCTAGTACATCATATATTCTTGATTTTAACTACAACATAGCTCATATATATTTATAACTAGTTTTACATTTGAGATATACCAACATAATCAACATAAATCATATCCATGATAGGTTTGAATATTCTGTTGAAATTTAATATTTATAGGTCTTTTCAAATTATGTATTCTACATTTAGATTCTATATATTCTTTAATCTAAATTAGTATTTCAATAATTTAGTGTTTATAACATTTCATTGGTAAATCAAAATTAAATGTATTAAATAATACCTCATTCCACCACAGAGTTGTAGTACCCTTCAACTTTGTCTATGTGACCTTTGTCTTATACTCATATGCTACTTCATCAAACTAAATATATTATTCCACATATGTTAACCAATCTATCAATTCTTTTGGGTTCAATATTCTATTAAAAGTTAAAACCTTCATTTGTGTTCCTTTTTAAATCCTAGATATGTCTTTGATAATCATCTCTTATCTTCCACCCAATCACTCTTGTGTTGGATCTTATCCTTAACCCTCAACCTATTGAGGTTTAACCTCTACATCACTCAAATCATCCCTTGGGATGAATTTTATCTTCTATCATCTTCTACTACAACCAACCTTGTCTTCATAATTTTCAATATTTCTAACATCTCATCTAGTGTTCCATTTATATTTATAGCTAATGTACCCAACTCATCCTACTCTTCTTGGCAACATCTTGAATTTTCATAACCTTTAGATCTATATCTATTCCAGTTAAAATACCATGTATTCTCTCTTATATACTCCTCTTGTTCTCTATCCATCTTTGAAAAATAATATAGAACACCAACCTCGATCTCTCAATCTTAGAGTTCTTAACTTGTCTCTAACACTAAATTATGTAGTCACAGTTAAGGGTCTCAGTTAAGATACACCTTTTACCACCTAAACCAAAAATACATAGTGAAAATTAACACAACAATAATATATTTTTCTACTTCAAACATATATCTACTAACACTCAAACTGATCACCAATTATATAACCTTACAACCAATATAACTCCATAATACTCATATGATTATAAATAGTAAATTGACATTACAATTTATTCAACTGACTCAACTCTAATATCCCCTCATAAATCATCACAAACATATTTATTATAGTTCTTCTTACAACTAATCTTTGAACTATTTATCAATATGGAATCAAATACATTTTAAAATGAAGAGGATGTGTTTATATAAATACACAATCCATCTATTTACATTAATTTCTATAAATGACCCACAAAGGTCACAAATTATAAATTATCTTGACACATCAATATGAACTACATTTATTAAATTCACATAATTCCCTATGGCAATACATCCCAAAATAATTCATCACATAATCAATGCACAATAACACATTACAAGGTATATATGCTCAAACCAAGTACAAATAAAGTCACATAAAATCACATGATTTTATGACAAAAAATTACCAAAAAAATATTTGGGCTATGATTCTTATATTTTTTCCAAGGATAATACCACACTTTACTACAAGCTGACCAAATCGCTTACAATTCAATGAATACATTGTGTAATGAAGATCCATTCCCCTTAACATATATCATCCACTCAATTTTTTCTATGGTAAAGAATCAAATCTACCAACTTCCCTGTTGTTCAAGAGGTATCACATACTAATGGAAATGTATCACAAATCTCTTCTAGTGAAATATCTTAATAAAATTTATTATGTAGGAATAAAAAAGATTATCTAGATAATAAATAGATATAAATAATTAACTACTCATGCTTTTGGTTGATGCAAGACTACACATGGACATTAATGCTCCTCCACTATGAGTACTTATTTTTTATAGCTAACTATATGATAATGATTATATTATTACAATAGAAAATATACTAAAGTAGGCATATGCTTTTTTTGATTTAGAAACTATATTTGTATCTATGTAGGGTTGGTTCATCAAATCTAGTTCAATATCAACTATTAGTACTGATTTGTATGGTTGGTAATGACCTTTATTGAAAGATGCACATGTGAACATATTTTTACCTTCACTTATATTTAGAATATCTATATGTGCAATTTATAACCCTAATGCTACTTTTAAATCCATAAATCAAATGTATTCATCTTAAAACCTAGGTGTACTTGTAAGGGATAGAAATTTGGAAAAATTGGGAAAGTGCAATGGGCTAAGATGACCCCAATTACCCCTGTTTGATGTTTGACTATTACTTATGTATCTAATACTCTAAATATGTAAATTAATCCAGACATATTTGTCTCACCTAATGTGATTGTGAAATTGTTCTCCTTTACTATATGAATACAACTAAAGATTTATATTTAATTCTTGAAAATGTTTTCTTTGACTTGGCTTTAGTGTTCTTCAAATTTGGCTTGTGACTGATCCTACTGAGTGATTCAAAATTTGGGAAGAATAAGCTAAATTTTATAAATGTTCAATAGTGTGTTTATGTGTTCTAGATAAGTATGAAGTCCCCTATCAAGTAAAACCTTGAATGAGTCCAATTAGATAATTTATCACACCACCAACACACTAGGAAGATGTGCCAACCCTAAGGAAATATTTAATTTTATATTTTTTCATTACTAGGAGAGAATTACTATCATCTAGATTACATAATATTGATTGGTGATATTGAACTAGTCTAACATTGCCAACCCATGTACAAGTAGACTAAACTTAACATCTAATCATGTATGTGCATGATAATATGATGGTTTGAAATATATAGTGAGGTTCATATAGGTGTGTAATAATAGAAAAAAATGATTAAAATCATAAAGTATCATACATGTGTGAGATAATGGTACCTTAAGACCATATTTGTGCATATAAGTCATGTGTAGTAAAATTATTTCAAGCTTATCATTGCCAAGTACTTAATACCATATTTATTATCTACAAATGTCCCTATTTTATTTAAATAATGGAATTGATAGAGTAAAAGGAATAAGGTGTACCTGATTGTGTAAAATACACTTTATCTTTGGCACAAAACAATAATTGTGTAGGTAACTCAATAAAAATACCTAAAACAAAAAAATTTAGTCAATGCCCATAAATTGAAATTGAAATTATGAAATTGAAAGTTTTAAAGAGTAGGGAATGAGTACACTTGTGTGTTTTTGAAAACTATATAACCATTTACACTTGTTGGAGATGATTCTTGTATACACATAATATTTTCAAAATTTAATTGATTACTGATACTTTGTATCTTACAGGAACCTATCGAGTCTCAATTTCTCCGAGTGCATGCCTTAAGGGGTGCACCAGGAAAGGGGTGGGTAGACCATCAGTGCCTCATAAGATTGTTGTTCTTTTGTCCACTTGATATCTACACATTATCTCCTAAAGTTATTTACCCTAAGCTTATTCTTCTTAGTCCTACATATTCCAGTCTTTTCCTCTTTTCGTCCCTCCTTTTCTTGCCTTAATTCCCATTTGGTCAATCAATTGTAGTAGGTTGACTAGGTCAACCCAGTATAGTTTAGGGGTATTTTTCATTTTTTAGCTTGTTATCCTTTTAGTTGACCTAGCTCAGACCTAATGAATTATCCTTGAAAACACACTAGGTCAACCCTATATAGTCAACATTTCTGGGAGGATTTAGGGAAAGATCTACTTATTTCTAGAAGTTCATTTCCCACCATTTCATAAGAGAATAATTAATAGAGAAGAAGTGCAAATGAATAACTACTTATTGAGCATTCTACTTGAGGAATAAAGCTTACGGTTTCATACTTTATTTGAAGATACAAATCTTATCTTATGGAGAATTATTTTGGATGCTTATATAGGTTATGTTGCCTAGAGTTGATTTATCTTGGTTATCCTTATATACCAAAATAATTTATTGTGAAGAACCTTGGCTAAGGGAGAGATTGAGGCTTAACAGGTTCATCTTCAAAGGTAAGTATTCTTAACTTTATTTATCCTTTGTAGGAGTAGATAGATAATGCATTTGTATTCTTCTCCCATGTAGTATGATTTTGTTTACATTTACATGAGTATATGTCTTCTAATACATGTTAAGTTTAGTTTGTTTTATTATTTTAACCCCCACTTTGTGACAAAAGCTTTGGTGTGCACTATATTAGATTTAATTTCTTGTTATTAGAATAAATGAATGTTTTAAACCTTAAGAATCCATTAGGGTTATTGTGAGATTATGTTATACTATAGGATTTGAAACCCTTCCTAACATGATATTTTGTGACAAGTGATCCCCTAATCAGGTCTAGCAGATCCTCATATTGGTCATGCTCCTTCTTGGAAGTGTAGGTATGCTATATCTTCTCCAAGCTAGGATTGATTTATAGACATGATACATTTTTGATTGCACACACTTTCTTTTTGAAATATTATATTAAGGTGCTTTCTACTAAATCACGTAGAGACTTGTTCTTTTTTTTTAACCATGGATAAATTGTGCTTCCTTGTTGAATCACATAAATAGTTAGGATGATTATGCCCCAAATATGTGTACCTATGAAATACTTTAGTTTAGGAAGATAAAATTTCCAACTCCTCATAAATGTAGGGAGAATTATGTGCTATACTAATCTAAATAAGTATGTATAAAATAAAGAGGAACCACATTGTGGGTTTGCTAGATGTAAAACTAAATCAACCATTGTAGAAGGATTATAGATTCAATTGTATAGTTTTAATCAATTTCACTCCATATAAATTAAATTCATGATTGAAATATAATGAACAATGTTCATACCCTCATTATGAACACATATTTAATTGTATATTTTTTCTCAATATTTCTCAAGTTCACTTGGTGTATAATAAATGCATGATCAAAAGAGGATGAATAATGTTCATGCTCCCATCATGAATTTCATGTCAACAAGTGTGAATTGGAATGAAAACCATTTTTTATAAAAAAATTTAAATATATAGTTGTGTATGTACATGAACCAACATCATGCCTCATTATTTTAAAAGTGTGTAAATGTGCATGAACCAATACTATTCCCCTTAAAGTTGTACCAAATGATATAGAATGTTATACATCTATATGCTAAATTTGAGACCCTGTATCCCAAATGCATGTGTATGTGGATGTTTTTACTTCATGTTTCTATAAACCATGTAAACAAGCCCATTCACATAAACCCAAGTTTGTGTGAATTTATACTCAAGTTTTTATAAAGCGAGTTTATATGTATGGCATATTCCACATAATCTATATTGATATTCCAATATATATCATGTGATTGAACCATATGGTATTTGAATCATTTTGAATCCCTAAAATTTGTACTTTGATCTTATTTTCTATGAATGGAGGATTATGTCTCAATGATAATCTCACTATAATTCCCCCATTTTGAGATGAGGTCTATGTCCTATAAATTACTCATGTCAAAAGAGGAGTTAATTGTATCATGTCTTGCATAAAGATAACATCTTGTATAATTATGTGAATAATGCCATCATAGTACTATATATTCCAATCAAGGAATGCATATAACATATGCAATGCATGGAATATAAATTTAACTTCTAGATAAGTCTATCAATAAACATTCAATAGTAACCATCACTAAAGGATAATTGGATAATATTTCATAGTAAAAGTGCATGATATCAATTATGGCACTACTTAATGCCAGTAAGCTTAAAAAATAAAAAGATTAATATTTAGTGTTAAACATAAGGTTAATATCCACATATAAGAGACATGAATATTTCAAAACAAATAATGACAAGGGCCACACATAAGGGACATATAATTTTCATAAATAAGTGACATAAATATGTCACATCAAATAAAGCCAAGGGCCACAAGCAAGGGACATAAAAATGTCACAAACAATGGTCATAAATATGTCACATCAAATAAGGGAAAGGGTTGCACATAATATAAAATAAATAACTAGATTATCATGCAAAAGTAATAACATCAATGAAGAATATAACAAGTAAAGACTAGTCTATACCATTCATATGTGTTTTATCACATTATAGTGTAATAACATATCCATGTAGCTCTATGTATGATATGGTTAACTAGTAAGACATGTAAACAATATAGATATCTCAACATGGAATAAGGTTACATAAATATATAACTTGTAATAGTGAAACTTTTTGAATACGATGTACCTAATATTGCTGTGGCCACTAGGTAGAGGAAAATCCAAAATCTATATTACCATGTGTAACTTGTATGTCCTACATCACACTCATATACCATGAAATGCATTTGAATGAAAAAAATATTCCATATATAAAAAATGTGATAATTAACATATGTAATAGTGTAATATAGTAATCATGTCATGTGTAGGTCCTGATCTTTGATTTTTTGACTATCTTGAATGTTTTTATATTTTATGAATTTATTTATATTTTTTAAATATTTAATTTTTAAAAATTGCTAACCAAATATTGCATCATTGGAAGGACCATCAGGAGTTCATACATCAAATAGTTTAAGGGTCACCTACTATGAGTGAAATGTACCAAACATAAGCATAGTAGAATATGATAATAAGTCATACATTGTATGGTAATTATCATGATCACTACTCATAGAATACCATGTATGATTAAAAACTCTATAAGGCCAAGGAATCTATGGGGTCTAATGTATATGAGGAGAATGCATCACTAGTTGTGTTCACTATATAGTATGAGAATGTCTCACTACCCATATTTGATATGGAACATGTTGAACTATTTTTTGTACTAATTAAGTATGTGCTAAAGAAGGTGATAGCCTTTGTGAGCCTTGAATATATCTTTGATGTTATGGGTAATGAATATTTGGTTATTCAGTATACCGAACTACATTCCTTTGAACTGAGTATATATAAATATCTCACATATGTTTAACCACTAGATCTATTTATTGATCATACATGGGTGTATCAACCAACTACATTGCTGATGGGGGTGGAGGAAGAGATACCACTAGTTGCAGAGGATACCCATACTATACACCTATAACCATGCATACCTAGTTTAAATGTATGTACTTAAGAAGTTATTTCATTTTATATAGTACTAAAAGAATATTTTTGATCCAAGGGCATACAAAAAACATGTTGAAGACACAATTACTCTGTAGAACTAATAATGGAATGGCTGGTATAATGGAGCCCAGCTGAAGAGGTGAAATTATGTGTCTGAGTGTATTCTATTTTTATCTAAAGAATACCTTAACTATTCTTTATGTATCCTATATAACCTATTGTTTCTATCCAAGGGAGTAAAGGAGTGTTATTTTACATAAATTCTTGTTTGGTACATTATCAATCATGAAAGTATATATGGGTTTCTCATTGTTATATACTCATATGAATAGTGCATGATAACCTGAATCATCATGGACAATTTTAGTATCATTAAATGTGATTTTATGATTTTGTGGTGAGATTTTGATAAGTTTACCAATAATTTCATCTATTGGGTGATCATATGTCAGAGGTGGAGGATGTATATTGTATGCAAAGTACACTCCTGAAGTATACTTGGTATCTTTTATCTTCTAATTAGTAAATGTTTCAAATTAAGACATAAGATACAAGTTGAGTATACCTACAAAGGAATGTTCCATAATTTTATGATAATCATAATATGCATTACTATCATAGTTATATGGTGTAGGTATATTTGGATCAATCTCTTATAAATGGATAAAAGTGATAATCTTGCACTTAATTAGATTCTATAATAATATATGAGGTGATGGCAATCTAAAAAATTGCCTCTATGGTGGACCTATCTATTGGAAATATTGTCATTGATGTCAAAGGTTTAGTATTATTGGTGATAAAGGCCCCATTGCATTTAATGTTGTTGGTAATAAATATATATTGGCTAATATGAGTTAATATTTATTTAATATTAACGAATACATTTTTGGTTGCATATGAGACAAAAAAAGGGCCCATGGAGAAGTCGAAGAGTCATGAGATAAAGGCAAAAGAAGGATGGGACACATTTTCCCATGAAGAGTCATCTTGGGGAATACCAAGAGTCACCAAGTGAAGACAAAAGAGTAAAGGGAAAATTTCTCATGAAGGGACACTTAAAGGAATATGAAAAGTCACCAAAGATAAGGACAAAAGTGGGAAAGAGATTTTTGGTCATGAAGGGTCACCACATGACTTTTCAAATGCTTGGATATGAAGGGTCATCCAAGATTGGTGCCATTTTCCATGAGGAATGAAAGGTCACAAAGGGGGAAGGCCAAAGGTCATTTGGAAAGCTATAAATAAAGGCTTGAGTAGCCATTTGTAATATGGACGTGTGAGGTTGATTTGATATTGTAATATCTAGCTTAGAAGAGCAATTGTGAGAGATGATTTGTATTTGTTATATCTAGCTTAGAAGAGCAAATGTAAGAGAGAGAGGAAGGAGATGTTGTATTGATCTATCATTTGTTGAGATACCAACATTGAGAGATAGGTGTGTGGTATACACAAAGGGTTTAGTGCTCCTGTGGGTTGGTGCTCACAAATTATTGCTAGGCTGGTGCTTGGCAAAGGGGTTATTGCTCTTGTGGGTTGGTGCTCACGTATAAGGTGCTAGGTTGGTGCTCGACAAAGGGGTTTGAAGCTCTTGTGGGTTGGTGCTTAGGAATTAAAGCTGAGGTTTGTACTTGGCAAAAGGGTATGGTGCTCTTGTGGGGTTGTTCTCATGAATATATTTGAGATTGATTCTTTATGGTTTTTCCCACATTGGGTTTCCATGTTATATCTAGTGTCTCTCTTTGTCTTGTATGATGTTTATTGTTTAAGTTTTATTGCATATCTTGAATGATTGATTAAGTGGAATTTGGTTAAAGGAAAGTTTGATAAGATATATAATATAGTGATTCACCCCCCCCTCTCAGTATATTCCATGCTTAACAATTGGTATCAGAGCAGGTTCCTTTTTGAAAAGTTTTACAGCTTGAAGGTAGATCAGGAAAGCATGATGGCTGGGTCACAGGAAGGATTTTCTACAAATAAGGCACCTTTGTTTGATGGGATGAATTATGATTTTTGGAGCATGAGAATGAAGGTTTATTTGATGGCCCTTAGATTCAACATATGGAAATTAGTGGTGGAGGAATATAAAGAGCCATAGACATCTACAATTACTCTAGCAGAAAAGAAGGCAAGTGAATGTAATGCTAAAGCTTTAAATGCTATTTTATGTGGTTTATGTGAATCTAAATTTATTATAGTTATGCAATGTAAATCTGGTCATGAAACTTGGGTAAAACTTGAGAATATTTACAAAGGTGATGGAAAGGTTTAGCAAGCTAAGTTGCAGACTCTTAGAAGGTAGTTTGACAGTTTGAAGATGAAAGAAGAAGATATAGCAAGTTATCTCTTGTGAGTTGATCAGGTAGTAAATCATATTCACGGTCTTGGAGAAACATTGGAAGAGTCAACGGTGGTGCAAAAGGTTTTGAGATCTCTACCAATGAGATATGATGCAAAGGTTTCAGCAACTGAGGAAATGAAGAATTTAGCCAAGCTAAAGATGGATGAGCTTCATGGTATTCTCATGACATATGAGATGCAGACATAACAAGATAAACCCTCAAAGAGAGAAGCGGCTTTCAAGACATCAAAGAAGGAGAAAGCTAAGATTCAAGAATCAAGTGATAGTTTTAGTGATGATGAAGATGACAATGAAGCACTTTTCATTCCCAGGCCAAAAAGAGGAATAGGTAAATATCAAGGAAAATTACCTTTTAAATGTTTTAATTGTGGGAAGATTGGACATTTTTTAGCTAGATGCCTAGATAAGGTTAAAGATGATGAAGAAGAAAAGCCTACATACAAGAACAATTTCAAAGGTAAATGTAAGAAGGGATTCGAGAAGAAGAGCCTGCATTCTAAAGATCCTAGCTCAAGTGAAGATAGTGGAGTCAGTGATTCAATAGAAAAAGAGATTCTATTCATGGCCATACATGATGGTGATCAAGAAGAAGAGGAGGAGGAAGCTGAAGTAGATATGGAAGGAGAACTCAATTGTGCCCTAGAAGAGTTAGAAGCCGTTCAGAAGAAGAATCGAAGGTTAAAGCACCATATCGAGAAAAATAAACAAGAGTCAAAGGAAATTATTAAAGATCTACAAGCACACTTTGAAGAAGCCAAGAAGAATGAAGAAGATCTCAAATCATAGTTGGAAATAACAAGAAAAGATTGTGAAAGGTATGTTATTGAAATTGCCTCTTTAAAAGAAGATATTCAGAAAGCAGTCAGTGATAAAGTAGTGAGTGATTCAAAATTTGAGGATAGCACTAACATGCTGAATAAGACATTGGAAAGTCAAAAAGCATATTCAGATAAGATAGGGATCATATTTGAAAAGAAAAAGAGCTATACTGAAGCTCTTATAGAAGAGAAAAATATAGAGGACATTCTAAATAGACAAGGCTGGAGAGAGCAAAGCTACAAAAGGCAATCAGGTCAGAGATATACAAATAGGTCTCATTTTTATGGCTATTGTTTTTATTGTAATGGATATGGTCACAAGAAATTAGAATTTAGAAAAAGAGCTAACAATTTTAGAAATAAGGAGAAGGAAAGTCAAGTAGAGTCAAGCAGAAGCCACAACTCTTTTGCTCCGCTATCAAGATTTGATGAAGAGACAATAGTATGCTACAAGTGCAACAACTACGGACACATAGCTCAGTATTGCAGAAGTGTGTTTGAGTCAGTCAAGAAGGATCAGATGTTTAAAGCTCCATTCATCAAGAAAAAGAATTAGAGTGTCAAAGATCCATTCATCAGGAAGAAGGTTCAGACATGTACATGGCAGAAGAAACAACACGCAGAGTCTATGATGGTGCAGACAGCTTTGCATGTGGGAGATAAAGATCAGTGATGGTTAATTGATAGTGGATGTTTGAGGCATATGACAAGAGATAAAATTAAGTTCATTTCTCTAAAGAAGATTAATGGTGGTATAGTGAGGTTCAGAGATAAAACCACTGCTAGGATAGCCAAAAAAGGTACTTTGAGTTTGGATTATGGTAGAACTAAGACTAAAAATGTTTTATATGTAAAAGGTCTTAAGCATAATCTATTGAGTGTTAGTCAAATTTGGGATCAAGGATACACATTAAGGTTTCATTATAAAGGTTGTGAGATTAGGAGAAAAGATTCAAATGAGTTGATTACAGATGCTCAAAGGACAGGGAATAATGTATATGTTTTGTCAGATATCTTCTCAAAGGCATGATCTAAGGATACATTCAAAGATCAACAAGAGGAGTTGGGATTAATTCCTATTACTTCCTGCCATTGATGTTTAACATCAAGTAAAGGGGAGCTAAGTGTTAGCTCTAGGTATCCCCTTTGCCATTGATGTCAAAGGGGGAGAATAACAGGTACATGGAACATGTATAGGTTGCTATAGTAAGGGGGAGTTACTGTATGTTTTTAGATGATGGTATGTGCAAGTGATAGGATGTGGTAGTTTTAGGATTGAGGTTGCCATCAATGACAAAGGGGGAGATTGTTGGAAATATTGTCATTGATGTCAAAGTTTAGTATTATTGGTGATAAAGGCCCCATTGCATTTAATGTTGTTGGTAATAAATATATCTTGGCTAATATGAGTTAATATTTATTTAATATTAACGAATATATTTTTGGTTGCATATGAGACAAAAAAAGGGCCCATGGAGAAGTCAAAGAGTCATGGGATAAAGACAAAAGAAGGATGGGACACATTTTCCCATGAAGAGTCATCTTGGGGAATACCAAGAGTCACCAAGTGAAGACAAAAGAGTAAAGGGAAAATTTCTCATGAAGGGACACTTAAAGGAATAAGAAAGTCACCAAAGATAAGGACAAAAGTGGGAAAGACGTTTTTGGTCATGAAGGGTCACCACATGACTTTTCAAATGCTTGGATATGAAGGGTCATCCAAGATTGGTGCCATTTTCCATGAGGAATGAAAGGTCACAAAGGGGGAAGGCCAAAGGTCATTTGGAAAGCTATAAATAAAGGCTTGAGTAGCCATTTGTAATATGGATGTGTGAGGTTGATTTGATATTGTAATATCTAGCTTAGAAGAGCAATTGTGAGAGATGATTTGTATTTGTTATATCTAGCTTAGAAGAGCAAATGTAAGAGAGAGAGGAAGGAGATGTTGTATTGATCTATCATTTTTTGAGATACCAACATTGAGAGATAGGTGTGTGGTATACACAAAGGGTTTGGTGCTCCTGTGGGTTGGTGCTCATGAATAAGGTGCTAGGTTGGTGCTTGGAAAAGGGGTTTGAAGCTCCTGTGGGTTGGTGCTCACGAATTGAAGCTGAGGTTTGTACTTGGCAAAGGGGTATGGTGCTCCTATGGGGTTGTTCTCATGAATATATTTGAGATTGATTCTCTGTGGTTTTTCCCACATTGGGTTTCCATGTTATATCTGGTGTCTCTCTTTGTCTTGTGTGATGTTTATTGTTTAAGTTTTATTCCATATCTTTAATGATTGATTAAGTGGAATTCAGTTAAAGGAAATTTTTATAAGATATATAATATATTGATTCACCCCCCTTCTCAGTATATTTTGTGCTTAACACTATCAATTGTAGTCAATTAGTAGGTTATGATACTACATTAACATTAATATTTAACTCATTAATATTGTTAGTTGGTGTAACCTTGTAGCTTGGTTTTCTTTGAGATTTATTTGTTGAAATAGCTATAGGATTAAGTGTATACTTTATTTTTTTAATTCTATGATCTTAATTTATCTATCCCTTACTGTTTGGCATAACTCATCCAAGAATTTGAATCTCTTGAATATGATTAAATCATGGAGTGGTGTAGAAATATTTTCTTGAATATGTATTGTATCTCATTTTTTTTCATAACATTATTCATCTTATCTATCATATTATTGTACCTAATCACATAGTTACTTATTTTCTCGTTGGACCCTTGCTTGAGTTTAATAATTTGCACATAAGATAGTTTCTCATTAATGTTGATCGATAAACATGCTATATATTGATCTACCAAAGTGATAAATGCTATTATTTATTTAAGTGGAAGGTCATAGAACCATAAACAAATATTCCTTTATACTTATTTGGAATAACTTGTTAATAATTTTTCATTATATGTTTAATACAAGAACATTGTATAAAATGGTTGAAGGTGTTATTTTGGATCAAATTTACCTTTATATAGTGGAATCTTAGGAGCTAAAAAAATATAGGTAAATGATAAGCTTATGTCACATGTGATAATGTATTATTAATAAATGCATGTTAATATAATGATTGACTAGCTCTATATGCACCTTGATCTAATTACAATAATTTAACATGAAAAGTTATAATAATTTACTTAAGGGAAGTGCATCAGGTGAGGTTGATGATGTAACATGTGTAGTCATCATATGAGGGGTAAAGGTTACCTAAGTAGGAATAGGCATGGAAATATGTTGGAATCCTTGTGTTTCCCCCACACTCTAAGTGAATATTTCATATGTCACTATAAGTGTTGATGTAGGAATAGTAATAACAACAAAGGTGTGAAAATTTGATGTGGTAGATTGGACCAATTTATTTTTGTTTATCTCTTTCAATATATAATAGTGCATTAGTGTAATGTGGATTTAAGTTAATATATCTAGTGTATTATTTGTCTCCCATGGAGTCAAGTTGATTCATAATAGTTGTCTCATGATTATTATCACTATCAACATTCATGATAAGTCTATCAATAGGGTGTGTAGTATGTAATGCATAATCTATAGTAGAAGGAATGAAGGTGGTCATTCTTTCCATTTGTTTGTATTGTGGTAAGAAATGTAAACTCATATTGAATATTGAAATTGTAATCACCTAAAAATGAAACTTGAGTGTGAATAATTCTTTTTTAGACCACCTTTCCCTAGATTAGCCCTAGAACTATCTTAGGGCCTACTTTCACACTTATCTAGCCTTCGTTCCAGCCACAAACATCCTTAAATATCCAAAAACTATTCCCAGATGGTCATTTTGACATCTTGGCCCTTTGTGTCTTAGGTTATACCACTTGGACACTAGTACCATAATAGGGAAAATAACACGACATGGCACTAGTGTCCTAATTTTGGTGCTACTATCCTTTCCCTCCTTTTTATACCAATGGATATATTTTCAAATATAAGACAACCTAAGGTTTGCCTAGACCTCTTTTAACTCCCACAAAAGAACCAAAATAATATATACATGAATTTTATCCTTCTAACCATTAGATGGAAATCATATGAAAATTACACATATAAACTTAGAACAAGTTATGCACAATCAAGGTAATCAATCCCTATTCTACCCTACTTCTATATACAACCATATACAACATTCCTAATCTCATATTACTCAAGTTTCCAATCTCAATCACATTTACAACACTAAATTATACAATTATACTAGCTTCACTTTTAATTATGCAAGTACTTAGATGGGGAGAACTACACCGATCTTGATCCCTCTCAGAGTATTGGTATGTAGGTAACTCTCATCACAATGGGGCATTGAAGATGTCCAACCTACCCCACTAATAATAAAATTTACTGCTTATATCAACCACATACCCTAAAAATATAAATGATTAGGGTTTACACATAAAATAGATAAAAATAGATCACCTATAGATATCTATAACTTGTGTATGCAAGAATAGGCTTCTCAGACCCAGAAACAAGTACACCTAAAAGCTTAAAACAATCTTGTGTAGAGGACACTATCACTAAAAAAAGGACATTAACACCACATGGCATTAATGTCTAATTAGGGCACTACTATCCAAGAGGTTTTTTGACACTTTAATCCTATTTATGACACTTAGACCATCCTCTATCTTTAGTTTTTAGTCTCTAGATAATCCATCTCAATAATTTTCCAATCAAGTCCTCATTTACATTATTTATTACTATTTTTAGAAATGTCAAATTAAGTCAATTCTATTACAAATTAGTGGTTGTACTTATTTCATATTTATATCATGATTTACTATACTCAATCCTTTAAAAACATAGGATTTACACACATCTAAGTCCTAAAAGGTTAAAACATTTAGTGAGCCTACTTACTTTGAATATTTCACAAACCCTAAACCTAGATAACCCTAGGGTTTATGTTTCCATACTTTTAAGAGCCACACTCATATTTTAGATCCCTTTATTTTCTAATTTGTATTTTATATAATCATGATAATAATGATAGATGAAGTATATCACTTTTTAATACAATGTTTTTAATATTCCTTTACATGTTTGTTTCCTTTCATTTAGAATGAATTAAAAGATGATATAAACACATATGTACATGATGCTTTATATCAATTAAAATGTATGTCATATTTCATTATATCTCTAGCATGTTATTGTTATCTTATGTGGAGTTAAATTAAGAAACAACTCCTTACATACATAGAGGATCAATTATAATATAGTTTATTAGACTCAATACATAAATTTAATACCCTAACAACCATTTTTCAAGTTTCAATATAATATCCTATGCACAAGAAAGAATCTCCTTCTCTTCCTCATCTCTATGAGGGTGATATCTACTTTCCCTTTAACCAGGTCTATGCTCACTCCTCCATGAGATGATGCATCCTATACTATTGTTACTAATACCCATACTTAACCTATCCATGCATCCACCTCCCCCCTATAGGGTTTGTGCCTAAATGTTCAATGAAAATCAACTAGGGTTTGTACTTGTGAGACTCTAAGGGATAAAATTATTAGTATAAGCAAACTAATATTAGAATTACAAAATCAAAATTATTAATTAAGTGAAAAGATCACATTATTATCAAATAAAATTATATGTACACAATCTTTAGAATATGGTAGTGTTCATCATGTATATGCATCTACACATAGAAAAGTTGTGCCTAACACTCTTTCATATCAAGATAATAAAAAACAAGATGAGCATTTTAATCAAGATCAAAATAATACATAAGATGGAAATTAGGATACTCTCCCCTGACATAACAATGAATATCTTATTGTTCATAAGGATGAGGTTTTAAAAAATGTTACAGACAAACTCTAGGAATGTCCCCATGATCATGCACAGATTATGCAAGCCATAATGGAAATAAATAATAATTAAAATAATGGTCAATATTCTACTCCCCTAGATAAAAATATTGTTACACTTACTCTGGGGGTAATTCAACATAGACAACAACCTATTTTAACTTAACAACCTTCAATAATAACTACACCTCCTATGGCTAGTTCCTCCACTCCTAATGCATAATCCCTTATACATGAGATTCATTCTCTGTAGGCTAAGGTGTTACATCTTGAGTAGGGAACTACTAAGCCATCACATGCCTTAGATTCTCATATTATTTTACATACATCTTTAGCACATCACATATTAGTAACTCCTTTTCCATCTCTATTTATGAAACCTAATCTTACCTAATATGATGGTAAGGATGACCTAGAGTGCCATCTATGAGATTTACACATAATTTTTAGACTACGTGTCCAATGATTGGATCTTCACTAAGCTATTCCCATGAAATATAAAACACTATGCATTATAATGGGTATATGTTCTCTTGAATTAGTCTATCACTACATTCAATCTATTGGAAGATATGTTTTTATCACACTTTTTAATTAACATCAATGATGAGATATCATATGCTCAAGTAACACAATTGAAGAAAAAATCCAATGAGCCTATTTTAGAATATGTCTTGAAATATAAAACTATATTGACAAAGATGACTAGCCCCATGGTAGGTAGAGAAATCTAAGACATATTTAAATAGAGTTTATTACCAGTATTACATGACTCTATCTTACTCAAGAAGTTTCTAACATTCACATATTTATGCCATACAATGAAATAAAGGGAAGTCAATCTTCTCTCTATGGGTAAATTAAAATAAATAATTGGATCAGAATCACCTACTAAGAGTTTTAATAAGCCTCCATTGAAAATAAGGACCATTGAAAATAAGAGTGATTAGAAGGCCACAATTAATGTAGCTTCAGAGCCATCCCTTCACCTAGTTTTATCAAATTTTCCACGAAGAGTTTTCATCAACCTTCCAGAATTGCTGACACATGTTTTAAAATTACTCTTGGAATGTAATGTCATATATCTCCCTCCCATCAAAGAGGTTTACACAATATGGCCTCTTCCAAATAACTATGGTTCCAATGCATTCTATGACTATCATAAGGTACTAGGACATACTATAAACACAAGCATTAGATTGAAACATAAGATATAGGATTCGATAAAGGCCAACATCATTAACGTTGTCACACCCACAAAGGCACCTAAATTTCAACAAATGGAAGCTAAGGAATTGAAAATATTTTTAGATCATTTCTAAAACATACAACTAATGAGATAGGTGGCACTTTAGGTGTTCACTATATGTATCAGGCACATCCACCACCATCATCCTATCACACTACTACAGAGGATGCACACCCCATAAATAATATCATTAGTGTGTATCATTTTATAGTACTAGCTAGACCACAATTACTAGTTACAATTTTGAGAATAATTTCCATTAGTACACCATAGAATTTAGTTGGGACACCATTATAGGGTTTTTAGAATAGGGTAGCCATGATAGCTACAAAATCTACCAGATGGTTTACTAAGACCCCTATAGTTCATAGGACACCCCATTCAACTTCATAGATTCCTATAACTAATTCATAGGTAGTGTCAACTACAGATCACTCAGTACAATAGGTTCTATGACCTAAATTATTTTTTCATAAAACACACACAATTATTTTTTCATATCACATTGATAGTGAGTCTCACATGAAAATTATCAGTTAATATGTTCCTCCCTTCTTGTACATAGTCTCATTCATCTTGCTCCTTGTATATAGTTTAATTTTCATGTTAATTGTACATAGCTTATATCTATAAAAAAGAAAAATAATATAACATACAAAAACATAAAAATGGTCAAACATTTACTCAAAAAATGTAAATTATATATTGTATTTATTACCATGTTTACAATTTTTATACTTTCTAAGTACTACATATGTTAGCTATCTTAGTATAGTCAGATTTTATCATATATACATTGCTTTAATTATTGTGGTCAATTTTTCATAGATACTTACAAGACCCAAGTCCACTACATAGATCCATATTTGCTACTATCTACCCATTGTGGGCATATACATAGATATACAAGTTCTTCATTTGATGCATTCACCCATTTAGGGGCGTCCTATACATAATTTTAATTTCCAAGTTACATCTTTCTAAAATCTACACCACAATTTTAACATTGTTATATCTTGATATTTATCATCCTACACCTACTCATATTTTTTACTGACTACTACTAGTTGAGACTTATCTTATGTACGTCTTAGCTCTTATACAAATTTGTACCACATGTTCATGTATACTTTAATTTATATATTTCTTAGTTTTGACTTGATTACATATCCATGCTTCTTCTATTTGAGGGCATTTAAATATACCATTACTCTATGGATCTATGCCACTTTTTTTCATTATATGTATGATTTGGACATGTGCCCATGTCCTTGTGTGTTCTTTTATAATTATGTATGTAGAAATTTGAACATGTCATTACATGTGGATCTAATCCAACTTGATTTTTATTTACATATGTGGAGATTTGAACATGTCTTTTTATGTCTTTTTATCTCAGATTTACTGACATATGCCTATGTCCCTTGTATTGTTACCCCTTGGCCTACTTTGCATGTCTCATGTGTGTTGAATGTATGATTTATTGTATGAATCATGATCATGACACTTGTATCTTGCTTGTTACACATTATAGTTTTAGATGCCATGAGGGGCCTCATGAATATCCCCTTCCTAATTAGGTGTCATGATGGACATCATATCCCCCTAGGTAGCTATTGAGTTAATACTCATATTTATTGTCCACACACTTGTTATATCTATCTTGACATCCTTGTGAATGATAGATATAACATAAATTTTACATTAAAAAATTATGTTCATAGTATCTTACATTCAAATTTAATGTATGCACATTATATTGGATTATTACGTAGATATAATATATTCTTTAGCTAACAAAAGTTTTTTAGATCTTTTTATTCTGAGAATAGTTATTGCACATGTTCAACAAATCCTATCAAAAGAAAGGGAATCCACAAGGGTTTGTCATAGAGATAAATATATCCAAATACACTCAAAGTATAAATATTCAACACATAGGATCATAATATAGAAATCAAACTCAGGTAGAAATAGTGGGAAATAGTGACACATAAATTAGTTACAATTGCACATAAATCAAAATAGTTAGACATTACTGCCCAAACTGGGACACTTGCAACACATGAAACTAATGTCAAGATATGGTACTACTATTTAGTAGACTCAATTTCAAAAAATTATAGATTTGCCAAAAAAATATATTAGGTATAGTCCAAGTTTGCATAGGTTCAGTTACAATTTACTAGTTTTGGCTTATTTTAGATCAGATTCATGCCAATTTACTCAAATTTAAGGGAATCATGTGAAATATGACCATTCCCATTTTTATTTTAGATACTCAAATACAAACTATTAAAAATCAATCCAAAATCCATATGCTCAAATATCAAATTTGGGGGCATGAGCACAACACATTATTTTTGTATGTTCACTTATACATAGGTTGATATAATGGAATGACAAAATCCATGTCATTCTTGAAGCTATATACATCAAACACCATGTTATAGGTTACACACTAGATTCATGCCTTAATCCATCTATAGTGGTTGGTATTCCTAAGTGGCCTTGATATGACCAATATACCTGAGTGGATATAGAGACAACATCTCTAGTTAGACATCTCCAGTTGTATAGAGGATTACATAAAATGATTAGTCAAACATTAGTCTAATAAATCAAAGGAAAAATGCATAAGAGTAAATTGAAATAGGCTTATCTATTTATGTGGGAATTACTAATGATAGTGAAAGATAAATGAAGGAAAGCAAGCAACCTATACCTTCTCAAGTGAATTCATCCTCTAAGAGCAGCTCAAAAAAATGTTCTCCTTAATAAATATCTCTTGTCTTCAATAACAATGGTGTCCAACTCCTCCAATGTCTCAAGAACTCTTTATAAAACCTAGGCTCATGATTTGGAATCACTAAACTAACCTATCAATGAAGCTTACAAAATAAGATCAATCATTAAATGCAAAAGATTGTGGAGATAATTTAACATTATAACTTTACACAAATCAATCCTAAAAATGATGTTCATGTCCTCTATATTTATATATTTTTGATATTGATTAGAATCAACCTAAACCATCCATCTCAAGATTGAGATGTGTGGCTAAGGATTAATTCAATTATGTAATTAAAATTCATAAATAGGCTCATCAATGTTTGGGATAGAGGGGAATTTGAGAGGCATGGAGGGTATTAATGAGGCATGGGAGACCCATAATATTTATATTTTATGCATTTATGGCCTAGGTATGTCTTCCCAAGAAATTATGTCATTAGGTGATGTAATTAATAAAAATCAATTTCCAAATATAAATATTTAATGAATCTAATGGAAAATCCACTTAAGCTCTTGATTTGGATCAATTATCCTTAAAAAAGGTTAATCAAAATTTGTGTAGATATTTGGAAATTGGCCCTCAAATAATCAAAATGGTAAGAATGCCTCGTTATTGGTTTGAAATTTGACTGGATTGGAATTGGAAGTCAATGTTAGATGTATTGGATCTATCATCCTATTTAAGATGTTCTCAACACCAAATAATAAGGGCACATGTCTCATGTAAGAGATTTGATAGAGAAGAGAAATAGAGCACCCAGGTGCAAAATTTTCATTTTGTCTCAAAATGATTTGATCAAAATTAGACCATAAAATGCATTATCCAAATTTAGGGATACTTTGACCTAAATCAGTACTTGTAAATGACAAGTTCAAAATATTGCACAAATTTGACCCCAAGTAAAATTTGGTTCAACCCTTAATAATGTTCCCATGTGTCTTATAGGGTGTCATGTTGGTCTATTATCATACTTATCCTCTCTTTAGTCCTTGTTGGAGTCCACCTTCTTTGTGTTAGGCTAGTCAACTAAAGTCAAAGGTTGGTAAATAATGATAAAAGGTAGTCAAAGGGTCAAATTGTGATGAAAATATCATAAGGTGGTCCTTGAAATGTTTTAATATGTTTACAAGTCATAAATTGGTCATAGGTTATGTCTCATGTGGGAAAAAGGGCCTTTTGGTCATATTTTAACCCATTTAATGACTTATATGGACTTAAATGCGAGAATTTTTTTTAAAAAGGGGATTTTAAATGTTTAATATGTTAGGATAATGTTATTAACAATTATATGTCAGGCATGAAGTAGTTATGTTTAGTGGATGGCATTTTCTCCTTGATTTTAGGGGCTTTTGGGCACTTGTACAGACTTATTGAGTCCATCATCAGCTAAAAACATAGGTAAAGTAACCCTTCAACTCAAATAGTATATTTAAACACCTTATTTTCAAGGATAATGAAAATATTTTCATTTGTAACTTCTTTTCCCCCATTTTCCCTTAACAAGCAAAAAAAGGTCAACTTCAAACACTTGGCATGGGACATAAAGGTGGAATTGGTAAGATTAATTATGTGAGTGGATAATAATATAAGTGCACTTAATTTTAATAATATTAAAATGATATTTGGTGCATTCCCATTTATGAATAGTTAATTTGATTCTAGGCAGATTTTTATGCTTATGCAACAATGAGGGGGTCACTGTTTGAGCTTGTTTCAGATTTTCTTGATCTAGATTAATGGATTTATGTGTTAAAAGTGTTTATATATTATTTTAAATACATTTTAATTATTATTCTTGTTTTTTATAGTTAAATTTTTTGAGAAAGCCTCTTCTAGGCTTGCAAAATGCCTAGTTTACACTTGCAGTCATTTCACTTACCTTGGAAATGTTTCCCCCACATTGGAAAAAGGTGTTTTGGTATTTTTTGGAGATAATATTGATGTATGTTAATAGTATAAATGTTGATAATTTCTATTAGGGTGTTTGGAAATCCTTTCTTGCATGTTTCTTGTCATTTCATGATTTTCATGTATGTTATGGTCAAGAAGCTCCACTTTCAGAAGCATGTTGACATCGCAAGTGAAATTTGGAGGGTTTGATATGTTACTTAACCTATTTTTACCAATAATGTACATTTAAATGTTTTATGGAGGCATGCAGGTGATACAAACATGCATATTTGGACAATGGGCTCAATTCTACCTGTGTAGAAGGAATGATCATCTACAACTGATGCCATAAATATACCTTCTAAAGTTATTAAAGTAGTTGGTCAATTCCTTTTGAGATCCCCTTGCATGGAAAAGGTATTAAAAAAACCTCTTGATAATGATAATTTATTAATAAAGGTGTCAAAGCATCAAATGGGAAGTTGGACTATGATTAGGTCCTTTTGCTCTAAAATGACCAAATAGAGGTCCATACATTTTTCTATGACCTATTTAAGAATGTCCCTTAAGTGAACTAAGGAAAATTGATAATTTAATCCTATATTTATCATATAGGATAAGGCCTATGACAATTTTGAGAAGTAAATGATGAGTGGAGATTGGATTTTGCAAGGTCTAAAGATGGCTAGAAAATCACTGAAATAGGGTAGTGTTATCTACAAGACATTGATCAAAATGTTAACCTTACTCTTCATTATGGTGTTATAGGTTGTGCTATAAAATTAGAATGATTCCAATGGTTCAAATGATACTTATAAGTTAAAAATACCATGATAGAAGGTGAATTCAAGCTCTTAACCCCTAATGCATACTCCTATATCTATACATAAGACTGTGAGGAATCACTAATAGGCAAAAAGGTCAAAGTTTGTGAAATAGATATAACCAAGCATAAGGTGAAGAAAGTTTATGGTTTTTGAGAAAACCACTACCTCCAAATAATCATCAAGATACATAAACAACTCCATTATTCACCTAAAGACACCTACAAGCCTAAAATGAATGAAAGATAGCCACTTACAGTTGGGATAATAGTGAAGTGAGATAATGGACCTTAGAGGAGTACTAAGGTACTTTTAGGCTAAAGGAGATAGCAATGTCAAAGATAATTACTTGGATGACCTAAATATGTTGTAAAATCATCAATAAATATTAATTTCATGTCATTATCACCCTAACACAACCTACAACCAACCTTTAAAGTGTCAATAACACACACTAATGCAAGTGGGATGAAGATAATTGGAGGCTCAAGTGCCTCCGCAAGGCCAAGTGAGAATATAAAGTGATTAAATATAATTATAAGAACCTAAAATAACTTGAGGATATAGATTAATTCAGGAAAATATATCAAAGTTTTCCACTTATGAGGTTAAAAAGGCCAATTTCACCCTCAACTTATAGACAGTCACCTTTAGAAGTTAGTTTTGAGTTTCATGCTAGTTAGAGGGGTAAATGGGGGATTTAAGATCTTAAATTTGGTATAAGAGGTAATAAACACCTAAGTAAGCCTCCAATGTATTAAAAAGTGATAAAAAAATATGGGTTAATACTTCTATTTTATGTCATAGATAGGCCACATTTAGGGCTTAAAACTTGTACAAGAGAGAGAAAATGGTAGAAATTGAAGGTTAGGGTTGAAGTGGCTATGAATACTAGTTGGGGAAATCTTAGATAAGAATTTTAAAACATTAATGAAGTCTCTTAAGGTGTTGGAACAATCCTAGGCATGATAAATCCATGAAAGAGGATTTAAAGCCACTAAGCTTACAACAGGACTATGAACTCCATCAGAAAAACTATAAACTCCATCAGTCCAAATTCTGACTCCTATATAAAAAATATGGAATCCATAAGTACCCTAGGACCTGAAGGAAAGTTTTTAGCAACTCCATGAGGATCAAATCCATGGAGTCATATTATACAAAATCTACATGGATGGAGTAGGGGACTAGTTTCTTTGACACTTTCTTATGTTTTACAAGTTTGGAAGATGATTAAAGGATGTTAATCACTTGAAAAAATATATTGGGACTTGAATCAACTCCACATGTCATTTAAAAATATAAAAAAATATCTTAACATGTGTCTTATGACCCTTGGTATGTATCAGTTAGGAAGAATGAGGAAATGTTAAGGCCAAGTGCCAAGAAAGGTCTAAAAAGAGTGATCATAGTGACAAATGATGATTCTTATTGTGTAATAAAATAATAATGATTTAGAAAAATTCCAATTTATGTATAGGGTTCCTTGTAACTTTCTCTTATTAGTGAAAATAAGACACTTGCCCCTATTTAGCTTTGGAACACCCAATGAAGGCCAATGATGAAAGTAGTTTCATGGAAGGTGCTTGAAGAGATGCTACACCAATTTTGGAAGAGGATGATTATTTGGAATTCACACATGCAAATTAGTTTCTAACTCCTCTTACCCTTCACCTACATGTATTTTAACTAGTTTCCATCTTTGAAAACATATCCTTGTGTCTCTTAGGCTTCTTTTTCATCTCTCTCTTTCTAATTGATATCAATATGATCCATTTTGGCCATTGTAAAGAGGGACCATAGTTGTTATAGAAAAAACCTACTAAAATGGCATTACACTTTGATTTTTAACATTGAATACAAATCTAATTCAGAGTTGTGAACATTTTTTCTAAGTGTGTGTGGAACTAAGTGATAAGATCATCCTTACTCCCTTTATCCTTCATGTTTAATAGAGAGTTATGGTGTTAATAGGTCATATGAAGTGTGTTGAATTTACTAATATCTCTTTCAAGTATTCAATTATCTCTATAGTATGAAATATGTCCCTAGGTCAATTATCTTATTGATTGTCCTAAGTATGCTACCTTCACATTGAAAAACTATGTTAGGATCCTTCAATGCATGGAGTTAGTCATGGAAATAATTTTTACTTAATAGAAGTATGATAGTCTATGGGATATGTCTTGGTGGATCACCTCTCTAGTATAGTTTTCATTTTATGAAAATTCTTATATCTTTTCATAAAAAATCATTAAATTAGGTGATATACACTTAGAGAAGAATTTTGGGAGCTAACCCCTTTAATACTAGAGATTCATCTCTCTTAAAAGTTTCCACAAAAATTGATAGATGAATCCATGTTGCATCAAATTTAAGGATATTCATAGAGTGTCATAGGGTGCACAATTTGATGACAACAGTTTTAGCATGCTTGGTGGGATAGCTGGTCTTAATTATTTCCATGTTAAGGTGAATGTTGGCCTTGACAAGTCCAAGGTTGTAGAACTATTTATAATCTAGCATTTGGTGACTCTAAAAGGTCATAATCTATAGTTTTAGATCAAGTTATTCACATTATACTTCATGGTCTTCACTGTATCCTCTTCTAGTATATCTTTCAATCAAGTCACTTTATCTAAATCTCCTCTTGAATAACATCCTAAATCATTCTTGACATTTAAAGATCCTGAATATGAAGGTTTTGAAGAAGAAGAAGAAGTTGAGGAGATAGGATATCAAAAAGAGGAAGAAGAGATGGCTAGGCAACATCCTTTCCTAGCCTTCAACACCCAAAAATACAATTAACCTTCTTGTATATGACCCTATTCCTCCCAATGCTACCAAAAATCTCCCTAGCTTCAATGGAGAGGGTCTTATTACCCCATATGAGCACATTAGGGATATTTAAAACTTTTTAAACTTCCATAATGTCACTCAATCCAACATATCCATTATATTGCTTACCATGTCTCTAAAAGGTAAGGTACTTGATTGGTATAGGACATTGGAAGGTGGTTGTATTATTAATTGGGATGAATTTTAGGAGTTGTTGGTGATTAGGTTTGAGAATAAGATTGACCATGCTTCACTGATTCACCAATTGAATGAGATAAAGAGAGGTCCTAATGAGTCCATGGGATATTTCAATGAAAGTTTCCAAAGGACATGGTATAAATTACCACCTATCATGAGGCCTCCTCCAAGATTTGTATTCCCCACTTATCTCAAGGTTATTGGTATTGATGTGGTAGTAATGTTGTAATTACTAGGAGGATTTACTCTACCTGAGGCATATGAGACATCTATTGAAGCTGAGAATAGTTTGATACAAGCTAGGAGATTACCCCCAAGAGATTCCATTCCCTTGTTATCTCATAATTCAGTTGAAGATACAAGTATAACATAAGTTACCAATATCAATGTCAATCCCAAAACCATTACTAAGAAGGTGGATAATTCTATATACAAAGATGAAATGATTCAGTCATTGCAAGCTCAACTCAAACAAGCTCAATTACATGTAATTATTCCACCCAATTCCCAATACTATCCTTCACAAACCTATTGATCTCCACCCCAATATAATTACCAAGGAAGAGGATGAGGTCAACAAGGTTTCAATAGATAGCCCAATTCCTATAATCATAATTCCATTCCATCTACAAGGGTTATTATTCTAATCCATACTAATTTTATTTAATAAGAACATATGGATCATTGGGGAAAATATCAAGGTCAATTTAGGTATGATGGTGGAGAAGGTTTTCATGATTTGGTATCTCAAGAAGTAGCTACTCCTTATGTTACAATAGAAGAATAAACTCTTGTGTAAAGGGACGTTCAAGGAGAAGGTAGCAGCCAAAGTAATAGTTTTATGAACTTCCAAGTAGAATTTAATTATGCATTGAATCAAAATACATCAATTACAATCAACACAAGAGCAAAAGATAGAGCTATGGGAGATGTTACCAAATTACATATGACTCCAAGTGATGTATTTCAAAGGCCAAAAAGTGTGAATCCTAATGTATCACCTTTTACTTGTCACATTCCTCATCAAATTTAGAATGCAAGCAAGGTTGCCAAGCCTACAATGCATCAAGTTCAAGCCTCCTCATTACCTTCAAGGATGCAAAAAAAGGTAAATACTTCCCCTCTAAACTTTATTGACTCTTTAAAGAATACCAAGACTAGCATATCTGTTTGGAAGGTCTTAAAAATGCTTAGTCAAAAGGAAATCCTATAAGAACAACTTGCCAACATCAATGTAGCCCCTAAATCTCCAAGGTACCATGGTATGGCCCTTGCCAACACACCAAGTCATGTCTTAGATCCCTCCACCAAATTTGAAAAGCATCCACCTTTCTACCTCACACTCATTGTAGGAGATAAATTTGTTCATAATTGCCTTATGGATAGTGGAGCTAGTACCACAGTTATGCCTAAGGTGGTTGTAAATAATTTGGATTTAAAGTATGAAATGCATAGTAAGGGTGTGTTTCAACTTGATGGAAATCTAACCAAGATAGTGGGATTAGCTATAGAGTTGAAAGTTTTTCTACATGATTGTATAGGCTTCCCTATTATGCAAGACATTGTGGTGGTAGACCTCTTAGCTCACTTTGCTATTTTGTTGTCAAGGGACTTCATGGCTAAAATAGGAGGATATCTTTCTACTGATTAGACTTTTCTAACTTTCAAAACAAGGTATGGAACCAAGGTGACCATAAGAACATAGCCCTCGATAAGGTTTCATATTGAACCATATGTGGAGTCAAGTTCTAATCAAAATTCTATAATTAATGAAGAAGAGGAAGGTATCATGACAGGTGACACATCATCTCCTCTTGAAGGTATTTATGACCTTTCCCTTTATGAGTATGGTACTGAAACATATAATCATGATCCTTATGCATCCATAGAAGAGATTGATTTGGGGACTTATTGTATACATGAGGAATATACTCCTATACCCCCACTTATAAATGAAGATGATAAAGTAGAAGAGGTATGTTCTACTTTGCCTATTCCTCCTCAATATGACCCAAGTTCCTTATCCATTTCCCAAAATTTATCTTCTTGGGAATCCATCCAAGAGAATAGCCAAAAGAGGGAAGACATCATGGTGGAACAAGTCAGCTTATGTGGAGAGTATTGTAAGGAAGGAATAGAGGTTTTAGATTGGTTGAATGATGAGAAAGATCTAACTCCTTATGAAAATGATGATCCTTTTGTTGAAAAAGATGCCTTATAAGGACTTCTCTTGAATCCTAAAGAAATTTTCTCTCTCTCTCATTATTCCTTTCCATGATGCATATCAATCAAAAGATGATGGCTTATGGAAAATGTTTGAAGACATATGTAATGAATTTGAAAGCCAAAAGGGGCTAACAAGTCCTATAGAATTGACTACAAGCCATGACAAGCTAGAAGTTGGAAAGTAAGTAGTGTTGAGGAGTATTATCACCAAGAGAGTTTGGATCATGATAGAACAATATATGATGATCTTGGGCCTCTTGAAAGTGATTTGAAGATTGATCCTATAATCACTCATGAAGCTACCTCCACCATCATCAAAGAAAATTTAAAGCAAGAGATGATTCCAAATTTACATGATACAATACCTCTTGGAGAGTTTGAAGAAGGTGTGATAATTGAGAAAGAAGATGAGATCTATCAAGGAGACATGAACTTGAAACAAGCTGCCCTATATATGGACATGAAAATTTGCTATGTGGAGATAAGAAGGAAACAATGTGAGACATGTTTCCAAAACCAAGAGGACTTTATCTACTTGGGAGACCTATTTGGGATGACTTCATCAAGTGACATGACAAGTCAAGGAACAAAGAGAAAACATGAGCATCACACTAAAAAGAAAGCATACATGGAACCCCCATTCATTTGATGAGGAGGTAGATTTAAGATAATCCCTTTTTTATCTAGGAAATGAGTATGATCAAGATAGATGTACATACTAGTTTGTTTTCAATTGTGCTTTATGTTCCCTAAGTGCTTAGTAGCACAAGTGTGTCTTTGTTTTGTGTTTTGATTTTTGTCTTATATGTGTTGTTATTTATTTGTGTGTCTTGTATAATGCCATTTATCTTATGGTCAATTAAAGGTTTGTTCGTGTCAATATGAGTGCTTAGAAGCATGACTCCATGCTTAATGGAAGGATTATGCAACTAGTCTTACACATAGCTGGCATGCCACCCCTAGGAATCACCAAGAATGTTGATCAAATTTGACCCTAAGTCAAATTTGGGTTAACCCCTACTATTTTTAACTTTTAATAAGGTTACCATGTGTCTTATAGGGTGTCATGTTGGTCTATTATCATATCTTATCATGTCTTTAGTCCTCGTTAGAGTCCACCCTCTTTATGCTAGTCTAGTCAATTAAAGTCAAAGGTTGGTCACCCATAGTCAAAGGTAGTAAAAGGGTTTAAATGTGTTGAAAACATCCTAAGGTTGTCTTTTACATATTTTAATATTCTTACAATTCATAAATTGGTCATAGGTTATGTCTCATGTGGAAAAAGGGGTCTTTTGGTCATATTTTAACCCATTTAATGACTTGTACAAACTTTCATGCAAGAAAATTTGACACCAAGGGGAGTTTCAACCTGGAAGATGTCAGGATCATGTAAGGAACAATTATATTTTAGACAAGAAGTAGTTATGTTTAGTGGATGGTAGTTTCTCCTTGATTTTAGGGGCTTTTGGGCACTTATACAGACTTATTGAGTCTATCATCGGCTAAAAACATGGGTGAATTAACTATTCACCTCCCATAATCTATTTCAACACCTTTTTTGCAAGGATAATTTTTTTCATCTATAACTTATTTTCCTCCATTTTCCCTTGACAAGCAAAGAAAGGTCAACCTCAAACACTTGGCATGGGCCGTACAGGTGGAATTGGGAAGTGTGATTCTAGGGGTTGATAATAATCTATGTACACTTAATTTTAATAACAAGAACTTGATATTTTTTGAATTCCCCTTTACAAACAATCAGTTTGATTCCAATCATATTTTTATGCTTATGCAACAATGAGGTGGTCATTGTTTGAGCTTGTCTCAAATTTTATTGGTTTGGCTTAATGGATTTGTGTGTTGCATGTGTTTTTATATGATTTTAAAGAAATTTTAATGCTTCTTATTTTGGAGAGTTTAATTTTTTGAGAATGCCTCTTCCAAAATTTCAAAATTCCTAGTTTGCACTTGCAGTAATTTCACTTACCTTGGAAATGTTTCCCCCACATTGGAAAAAGGTGTTTTGGTATTGTTTTGGAGATGATACTAATGTATGTTAAGCATATAAGTGTTTAAAATTGATCTTAGGGTTTTTAGAAATCCTTCCTTGCATGTTTATTTTCATTTCATGATTTCCATGTATGTTATGGTCAAGAAGCTCCACTTTTAGAAGCATGATGACATCACAAGTGCAATTTAGAGGGTTTTAAATGGTCCTCAACCTATTTAGATCACTAATGTACACTAACATGTTTGATGGAGGCATGTAGGTGCTAAAAACTTGCATATCTAGAGAATGGGCTCAATTCTACCTTTGTATAAGGAATGATCATCTACAACTGATGTCATATATATGCCTTTTGGAGGTGTTCCAATAGTTATTCAATCCCTTTTGAGATTCATTTGCATGAAAAATGTCTAAACAAAACCTCTTGATAATTATAGTTTAATAAGAAAGGTGTCAAAACATCAAATAGGAAGTTGGACTATGATCAGGCCCTTTTACTCCAAAATGACCAAACAAAGGTCCATAAGGTTTTTAATGACATATTTAAGAATGCCCCTTAAGTGACCTAAGGCACCTTGATAATTAAATACTATATTAATCATATTGTAAAATGCTTATTCCAATTTTGAGAAGTAAAGGATGAGTTGAGATTGGATTTTGCAAGGTCTAAAGATGGCTAGAAAATCAATGAAATAGGGTAGTGTTATCTACAAGACATTGATCAAAATGTTAACCTTGCTCTTCATTATGGTGTTCTAGGTTGTGATATCAAATTATAAAAATTAAAATAGTTTAAATGATACTTGTAAGTTACAAATACCATGAGTTAAGGTGAATTAAATCTCTTAACCCCTAATGCATATTCCTTTATCTGTACATAGGACTATGAGGAATCACCTATAGGTAGAAAGGTCAAATTTTGTGAAATAGGTTTAACCAAGAATAAGGTGAATAAATTTTATGGTTTGTGATCAAATAAATAACTCTAAATCATCATAAATATCCATAAACAAGTCCATTCTTCACGTAAAGACACCTACAGGCCTAAAATGTTTGAAAGATAACCACCTATAGTTGGGATAACAGTTAAGTGAGATGATGGACCTTGGAGGAGTCTTAAGGCACTTTTAGGCTAAAGGAGATAGAAATGTCAAAGATAATGACTTAGAATAGCTAAAGAGGTTTCTAAAGAATCAATAAAGATCAATTTCATGCCATTCTCACCCTAAAACAACCTATAGCTAACCTTCAAAGTGTCAAGAACACACACAATTGCAAGTGGGATAAAGACAATTAGAGGGTCAAGTACCTCCACAAGGCTAGGTGGGAATCTTGAGGGCTTGAATATAATGATAGGAACCTGGAATAACATGAGGAGATAGATAAAATAAGGAAAATATATCAAAATTCTCAACTTATGAGGTCCAAAAGGCCAATTTCACTCTTAATTTATGGATAGTCACCTTTAGTTTTGAGTTTTATATTAGTTGGAGGGGTAAATGGGGGAGTTAAGAGATGAAATTTGGTACAAGGGATCCTCATGACCTTAATAAGCATCCAATGTATGAAAAAGTGATAAAAATAAGGGTTAATACTCTCTATTTTATCTTAGAGATAGGCTAATATTAGGGCTTAAAACTTGTAGAAGAGAGAGAAAATGGTGGAAATTGAAGGTTAGGATTGAAGTGGATGTAAAAAAAATTTGGGGAAAGCTTAAATAAGCATATAAAAAAATTAATTAAGGCTTATAAGGTTTTGTAATAAGCCTAGGTGTGATAAGTCTATGAAAGAGGATCCAAAGTCACTAGGCCTACAATAGAACTATGAACTCCATAAAAAAACTATAGACTCCATCAGTCCAGCTTCAGACTCCTATAAAAAAACTATAGACTCCATCTGTACCCTATGACCTGAATAAATTTTTTTGGAAACTTCATGAGGATCAAATCTATGGAGTCATATTGTATAGAATTCATATGGATAGAGTAGGGGACCAGTTCCTTTGACACTTTCTTGTGTTTTGCAAGTTTTGGAGATGATCAAAGGATGCTAATCACTTGATAAAATATAATGGGACTTGAATAAACTCCCCATTTCATTTAAAAAGATAAAAAATTATCTTAACATGTGTCTTAATACACTTGGTATGTATCAGTTAGGGATAATGAGGAGATGCTAAGGCCAAGTGTCAAGAAAGGTCTAAAAAGAGTGATCTTAGTGACAAATGATGATTCTTCTTGTGCAAGATAATACAAATGATTTGGAAAACTTCCAATGTAGGTAGAGGATTCCTTGTAACTTTTTCTTATTAGTGTAAATGAGACACTTTCCCCTTGTTAGATTTGGAACACCCAATGAAGACCAATGATGAAGGTAGTTTCATGGAAGGTACTTGAAGATATGCTACACCAATTTTGGAAGAGGATAATTATTTGGAATGGATTGATCTGGGCAACAATTCGAGGTGACCATTCGGTGACAGTAATTCCTCAAATTTTGTATTATTTTCATTTTGTATTATCGGTGACAGTTTTGGTCCTCGAGCCATTGTGTCCTCGAGTATGTCCTCGAGTGATTATGTCCTTGAGCATTGTATTATTTTAATGATGGGATGTATGTCCTTGGGCATTGTATTGTTTTGATGTGAGCATTGTATTGTTTTAATGCTAAGATGTTAAATCATCACCTGTTAATCCCTCGATCCATGCAATCTCCTGAGGTTGTTTTCAAAAATATGTATAAATGCATTGTAACCCAAAAGGGGAAGGAAAACATCTCTTCCCAGGGATAAGCCTATATTTGTATTATGATTTATAAGTAATACAACATCTATTCTCAAAGAATTCATTATTATTGTTTTGTTTCTATGCTATTACAATCTTCATCAACCAAAACTTTTGAGTTTTAGATCACTGGTATCAGAGCGATTTATCTTGAGAGTGTATGTTCCTGAGGACGAGGTAAGGATATAGGAAACTTGGGTCGGAAGCGACAGAGCTTCCAAATGCTCCACTTGTGCAACCCAAACAACCTCAAATGGAAAATGACACTGAGACATCTAATCCTTTCAAGGAAATGGTGAATGAAGCCCTCTAACAACAACAAGCATAGATGTTCCAACAATTTGCTCAAATTATTCAAACACTTTTGATGGGAAATTATGGCTCTACGGCTACACATTTGGGCTTCTCATTGAGGGAGCTTCCTTTTAGTGCTCCAACACCCTTCAAGGTTTAGATAAATTTTGATATTCCCACATTTGAAGGCAAAATCAATGCTAATGCAGTGGACAATGGGTTGGATCAACTATCATCCTACTTCTCTATAAATAAGTTCACCGATGGAGAAAAGATCACTTTTGCTATTTTGAAATCATCATTGCCCATGAAAAACTTATGGGAAGTGTACAAAAATAGGTTCAATATGGATATCATTGGCCTTGGGGTAGAACCAACTTGGGATGATTTTACAGAAGCAATAAAAGAAGAATACTATCCCATCGGCGTGTATGATGATCTGTACATATAGTGGCAACAACTTCACCAAGGTAAGGACCAATCTGTGCAAGATTACACATATAATTTTCATTCTTTGTCTGCAAGACTGGGCATTCAAGAAAATGAGAAACATAAAACTCTCAAATATCATGGTGGACTATAATGGTACATCCAGGGGAAATGGAACTCTTCAATTTGGAAACCCTCAGTGAGGCATATAAATTTGCAGTGAAGATTGAATAGAAGCATGGTAGGAAGAATACGAAGAGTCAACCTTCGAAATGGAAAAGTGATAAGGAAGGTCAAACATGAGGCCAAAATTAGAAGCAGAAGGAGTTTCAGGATAAAAAATTCTAGAAGGGGAAGGCTATAAAATGGTGTGATTACCACAAAATTGGAACTCACTCCAAAGAAGAATGTTGAGCCATCAAGTCACTGGTCTCTGAGTCACAATACTCGACATCTACTACTCTACCTCATACACAACCTACAGTCAAAGAGGATGAAGAAGAAATTGTAGATGTTGAGCTCCACACCATTATCACTTCATCACAGACCCATGAGGAAAGACCAGATGACAGAAAGATTATTTCTCTCCAAATTATGGGTAAAAGGTAAGCCTCTACATTTCATTCTTGATAGCGGGAGTCAAAAGAATTTAATCTTGGCTAAAGTTGTGAAAAGTCTAGGTGTATCCATGAAGCCTCATCTAAAGCCATATAGTATTGGGTGGTTGAGCCCAGGGAGAGACCTTCATGTCACCCATCAGTGTCTTCTTTCATATGCTATAAACCTTTCCAAGATGAAGTCTTATGTGATGTGGTCAATCTAGACATTTGTGATGTCCTCCTTGGTCAACCATTCATGTATGAGTGACATGGCATCTATGAATCCGAAACTTGAAGGATCACCCTCACTCTTGGAACATGGTTCTATAGGGTACTAGAGGTACCACCTCCCACATCTGTTTCCCTAATCAGTGCTAAGCAATGCAAGAGATTGGTGAAAAAGACAAAGTAATTTGTTCTCATGATGGTCAAACCATAGAGATCCAAAGAGGTTGATGTTGCGGTCCTAACAACACAATCAACACAACAAAAAAAGTAGATAGGATGAATCATAGGAAAATATAATGACTTATTCAAGTCACCCATAAGAGTTCCACTGCATTTCCAGGTAAAACATTCTATCGATTTAATCCCAGGATCACCTTTGCCTAACAGTCTTGTGTATTGTAGATCAGTTTTAGATAATGATGAGATAAAAAGATAGATTCAAGAATTGATCAAAAGGGGTCACATCAAGCCAAGCTCTTCACCTTGTGGTAGCCTAATCATCTTGGCACCAAAGAAATATGGAACATGGAGGCTTTAAATTGACTACCAAGCCATGAATAAAATCTTTGTGAGGAATCGCTACCCTCTCCCCATAATCGATGTCCTGCTGGACTAGCTCCATGGTGTGAAGTTATTCACCAAAATTGATCTCATATTTGGTTATCACCAAATTCCTAATGATCCCATTGATGTCTATAAAACTACATTCAAATCTAAGAAGGGGATCTTTGAATGGTTGGTTATGCCTTTTGGCCTAACTAATGCATCTGTAACCTTCATGAGGATGATGGATGACATCCTGTGACCCTTCACCAACTCATTCGTGGTTGTCTACTTAGATGAAATTCTCATCTATAGCAAAATGTGGGAAGAACATTTGCAACATGTCCTTAAGGTGCTTCAAACTCTTCGAGAGCACAAGTTGTACACAAATATTAACAAATGCACATTTGAAATGACAACAATTCAGTACCTCAAGTACATTGTGAATGAGGAAGGGGTCCATGTTGATCTAGAAAATATTTAGGTTATTTGAGAATGGCCCACACCAAGGACCCTCACAGAGCTTCACAGCTTTTTAGGCCTTGCAAATTTCTACCACAAGTTTGTTCTTGGATTTTCACATGTTGCTTGGTCATTAGCCCAAGTGACTAAAGGAGGAGCTAAAGCTACATTTTAGTGGGGTGAAATATAGCAAAGGGCATTTGAGAAATTGAAGAACAAACTCTACTTAGCCCCTATTCTTGCCTTGCCAAATTTGCATCAACCATTTGAGTTGATGATAGATGCATCTAAATATGCCATGGGATCTATCATCATGCAACATGGACATCCTATTGCATACCATAGTGAAACTTTCATTGATATAGTCAAAAAATATCCAACATATGATAAAGAGCTCTACACCATTTTACAAGCCTACAAACACTGGAAACACTACATCCTGGGGAAAGAGACGGTCATCCACACTAACCACACACCATTGGAATTCATCCAGATGCAAAGCAAAATATGAAATGAGAGGCACCAAAAGTGGGCCACGTATCTTCAGCAATTCCACCTAATAATCAAACATAAAAAGGGGAGCTCAAATACATTTATAGATTGCCTAAGCCACCCACCAATTACTACACTCACAATAGTGCTTGACATGTGTGGACATGAGACTGCCACTTGGGGTGCTCTGTATGAAGTAGATCCTACCTTTGCTGACACATATCAAGAGATCCAAAAAGGTGAACATGTTTCTAACTTCTATTTGCAAGATAATGTCCTCTGCCATATGGGTCACATCTGTGTTCTTGTTGTAAAGCAACAAAAGATGATATGGGAAGCACACTTTAGTAGGATAGCTGACCACTTTGGTATCGAAAAAACATTGGCAGTTCTTCAAAAACATTTCTAATGGCCCCATATGCACAAAGATGTGGAAATATATCTCAAATATTACACCCCATGTGAAATCACCAAGCCAAAAAATAAGAAGCAAGGATTATACATGCCATTTCTAGAACCAACTAGGCCTTGGGAATCCATTTCAATGGATTTTCTCTCAGGTTTGCCCACTTCTAAACATGGCAAGGACTGTATTTATGTGGTAGTTGATCATTTTTCAAAAATGGCCATCATGCTTGCTTGTAAGAAAAATATGTCTACTGAGGAAACTGCTCAACTATATTTTAGTCATGTATGGCTCCATTTTGGTCTCCCCAAGTCCATTGTCTCATATTGAGATAGCAGGTTCCTGAGCATCTTCTAATCCACTCTATGGAAGATGATGGATACTAAGCTGATGATGTCCATAGCCTTCCATCCATAAACTGATGGTCAGACCGAGGTGGTAAACCACTTGATTGTTCACATGATTTGGATGTATCACTCCAAAAATCCACATGCATGGGATGAGGGACTTTCATTCATCCAACACAGATACAATCAGGCACTATACATCTTGACCAAGCACAGTCCATTCCAAGTATGTTTTGGGTTCCAACCCATGGCACCAATTGATATAGCTATTCCATTCTCCACCATGGAATACATACCTCATGGAAGCTCTGAGGTAGCAAAAGTGACCAAGTTTATTAAACACATGCAACATATCCAGCAACAAGTTTATGACATCCTAGAGAAGATGATTTAGACATATAAGCTACGCCATGACAAATGTAAGATTGCACACCATTTTGCTATGGGTGACAAGGTTTGGTTATGGCTTCAAAAGGACGGCTTACAGGCCCACATAAAAAGATTCAGCCTATGTGATATGGTCCATACACCATCACCAAAAAAGTTGTCAAAAATGATTTTGAGTTAAACCTACCAACCTACCTTGGTCTGCATCTAATATTCAATGTGGAGCTCCTCAAACCATATCACCCACCTTTATTGGACACTTCAGTTGTGGCAAAATAATTAGACATTGATGAGCTTGATCTATAGAGTTTTGCTCTAGTAGAATAGGATCAAATTGTGGATACTTGGATGAAGACAATAAGAGGATGCTCTATTTTGCTATATCAAGTGGTTAGAAGAGGTCAACTTATCCACCAAGGTGAGTGGCTCACAGAAAATCAAATTAAGACATAGCTACCCCACCTGACAGGGAATATTGATGCAATGGAGACCGTTGTTTTTCAAGGAGGGAGGAATGATTCGGGCAACAATTCGAGGTGACCATTCGGTGACAGTAATTCCTCAAATTTTGTATTGTTTTCATTTTGTATTGTTAGTGATAGTTTTGTTCCTCGAGCTATTATGTCCTCAAGTATGTCCTTGAGCAATTATGTTCTCAAGCGTTATATTATTTTAATGCGAGCATTGTATTTTTTTAATGCTGGGACATTAAATTATCACTTGTTAATTCCTCGAGCGACGTAATCTCCTTAGGTTATTTTCAAAAATATGTATAAATGCATTGTAACCCGAAAGGGGAAGGTAGACATCTCTTCCCAGGGATAAGCCTATATTTGTATTACGATCTGTAAGTAATACGATGTCTCTTCTTAAAGAATTCATTGTTATTATGGTTTTTATATGCTATTGCAATCTTCGTAAACTAGAACTTCTGAGTTTTGGATCATGGATACATATGAAAATTAGTTTATAACTCCTCTTACACTTCACCTACATGCATTGTAACTAGTTTTAACCTTTATACACATGTCCTTGTGTCTCTTATACTTATTTTCTCTCTCTCTCTCTCTCTCTCTCTCTCTCTCTCTCTCTCTCTCTCTCTCTCTCTCTCTCTCTCTCTCTCTCTCTCTCTCTGCAATTACTATAAGTATGAGCTATTTTATCCATTGTAAAGAGAGACCATAGTTGGTATGGTGAAGACATGCTAAAATGACATTACACTTTACTTTTTAATGTTAAATACAAGTCGAATTCTGAGTTGTGAATATTTTTTCTAAGTGTGTAAGTGATGTATAGTGGAGCTAAGTGATAGTATCATCCTTACTCCCTTTATCCTCCATGTTTAAGAAAGATTTATGATGTTAAAAAGTCATATGAAGTGTGTTGAATGCACTAAGCTCTCTTTCAACTATGTAATTATCTCTATGGTGTGCAATCTTCCCCTAGGTCAAGTATCTTTTTGATTATCCCAAGTATGTTACCTTCACATTGAAACACTATGTTAGGATATTTCAATGCATAGAATTGGTCCTAAAATAATTTTTGATTAGTAGAAGTATGATAGTCTATGGGATACATATTTTTGGATCACCTCTCTAGTATAATTTTAATTTTATGCAAACTCTTAACTCTTTTCATAAACAAGAATTAGATTAAGTGATAGGCACTTAGAGAAGAATTTAGGGAGCTAGCCCCTTTAATAATAGAGATTCATCTCTTACAAGTTCCCACAAAACTTGAGATATGACTCCATGTTGCATCAAATTGAAGGATTTTCATAGAGTGTCCTAGGGTGTAAAATTTGATGACAACATAAACCATTTAAGTTATTTTATGTATTTTGAACTAAAATGTGCATTTAAGTGAAATTCAAGTAAGATTGATAATTTTAATAGAAATGGTGTTAGGAATTGGATGTCTACATTTTCCCCCTATTTGAGAAGGCATAGTGAGACATTCAGGCAAAGCAATGTCTTTTCAAAGAAAAGAGTTATCAAGAAGAAATTGGATTAGACCCATGATGCCCCATTAAGAGGACATACTAGGATAGAAGAGAAGGATGGACTCTTGAAAAGAGAGAGATAGATTGATTAACCCATGGAATAAATCACATCTAGATGAGCTAAAGCTTGCACATGTCATTACCATAAATGATAAAAATATAATTTAGAGGTATAATAGGCCCTAAAGATTGGGGAATGGGAAAGATACAATCCATAAATATAAGGGACACACTTTAAATGTACCCAATTTGAGAGTATAAGCTACATGTTTATGGCATTTATCAATAGTAAGAGATGTTACACAGTAAAATAATGCCATTATGGGCATTAGTGTGGAGATCCTAGAATTCGAGGACAAGAGAGAACATTTTGCTTCAAGAAGGGAAGTACCTCTAGAATTAGATCTCCAAAGAGAAGAGGTGCCCCAACAGAGAAAAATGTGATCATGATAAAATAGTTTTGCCCCAATAGGGATAATTTTGATCATTTGATAAAGAATAAATAATAATTTGCCCCTGAGAGCTGATTTAATTTGGATGTTGTTCAAATGTTGTGCCCTAGCATGGGAAATTGGAAAGTAAAATATCTCAAGGATATAATCCAAAAAATAGGTTAAAGTGTGTGGGCACAAATGTACATGTGATGGTGTAATGGTTTAGAAAGCTATATAAAACCTAGCATATGAGAATTCACAAAGTGATGAGAGATATGAATGGAGAATGGAGATGGTTGAGGTGACTCTAGATGTATAAGATAAGTGGACACTACCTACATAGTTCCATGGACTTATGTTCCAACATCAACTTCAAGCCATTATAGTTCAAGGATATAATATAACAAATAGGTTAAAGTGAGTGGGCATAAATTTAAATGTGATGGTGTAATGGTGTAGAAATCTATATAAAACCTAGCATACAAAAATGCCCAAAGTGATGAGAGAGATGAACGGAGATGGCCAAGCTGAATCGAGATGTATAATATAAGTGGATGTTGCCTACATAGTTCCATAGACTCATGTTCCAACATGAAATTAAAGCCAATGTAGTTCATAGATACAAGCCAACAAATAGGTTAAAGTGAGCAGGCACAAATGTACATGTGATGGTGTAATAACTTAGAAAGCCATATAAAACCTAGCATATGAGAATACACAAAGTGATGAGAGAGATAATTGGAGAATGGAGATGGTCGAGCTGACTCTAGATGTATAATACAAGTGGATGATGCTTACATAGTTTTATGGACCCATGTTCCAACATGAACTTTAGGCCAATGTAGTTCACCCAAGTTTGGGAGAGAATGGAATGAGGAATGTTGAAAACTAACCAAGAATTGATTAGACTCATCATATATGCAAAGAGATGCACGTCTAGGCATAGAGTTGAGTGCTAAAATGCATGTTACCTAGATGCCTAATTTCATATCATGAGCCTAGATCATGCAAAATGTTTTTGAGAACTATTCATCAGAGTGATGTTGACATTTAAGAGTTTGAGTCCTGAGCACAAAGTTCTTGCTATAGTAAAATAAATTAGGAATCATAAGTATTAATGACTTATAATGACATAATATTCTAATTACATGGAGTCAATTCAAATGTGAATACCTATAAGTAAGGATAATGGTAAAACAATGACCAAAACCAGAGTTACAACTATTTACATTTAAACAAAAAAGTAAACACAAAGAAAAAGATAAACATAAATGAACCTAACTTGAAATCAAGGTATGATCAATCAAGACTTAAGCAGGAACAAAAATTTTTAAAAACAAAAAGCAAGAACATCTAAACAACATGAGACCAAGATATAAATAATCAAGATCCATGTGGACCATCAAGACATTCTTAAACACAAAAGAGAAAAGAAAAATCGAACAAAAAAACAAGACACCATCAATAATTAAATAAATAAAAGGGTCCAATAATAACTTAATAACATAGGATCAAGATATAAATAATCAAGTTCCATGTGAATCATCAAGATGTTCTGAGACACAAAAAGGATAAGCAAAAATATACAGGGAAACACAAGATGAAGATGAGACAAGAAGTAATAGAAAGAGAAAAGGAAAATAAATAAAAGTAGAGGTGCAAAAGCACAACAAAACACCAAGAAAACAAAAATAAACACACACAAATAAAATCCAAGTTAGTGCAGTTTAAAGACAAATATTCATGCATGTGTGGTAGAGGCATTACTTTCAACCACAACATAACAAAGAATAATGACACAATAATTGTTCCCTAATTAAAGAGGAACAATGATAGAATAAATGGGGGAAGATAAGAAAAGGAAGGGGTTGGCCAACCTAACTCCAGATGTACAAGGCAAGTGGATGCTACCTACATAGTTCCATGGATGCATGTTCCAACATGAATTTCAGGCCAAATGTAGCTATCCCAAGAAAATGGGATAGAATAAAAATTATGATCAGACCAACATGATTGATGTTTATAGAAGAAATGGAAGATATGACAAAAAAAATGAGAATGGTCTTACAAAAAACAAGTTGATGGGATGAGAAAGAATGATCTTAAAAAATGGCAAGTGCGTGGGACAAGATGAACTAGTGTTTCTTTACTTGCAAAATGGCAGGAACATAGCATGGTGACATGGGAATGCATAAATGTACAGAAATATGAGATAGTGTTTTTTTTTATTTTGTGGATTGTGTTTTGATCTTTTTGGTATTTCCAAAGTATTTATAATATTTTTGGGATAAAATATGCACAAGGTGGGACCATCTAGTCAAGGCGATGCATGTCCTAGAATAAAGGTTCAATTAAAATAGCCAAGCTAGGTGTAATGACCCATGCTTACAAATCAACGAGAGTGAGGATCTTGATAAGATAATAAATGCCTATAAAGAGAAGAAAATAATATATATATAGTATAAAACATGAAGTAAATTTGAATAATTATATGTGTTTACTAGTTTTTAATAGTATGGCGAAGGTCCTAAATTGATAAGATGTTCCTGTTCACTTGTCTGAAGATGCAAATTACTATCATGGATGAAATAGTTTATAGAACTAGAATTTGAGGATGTTTGTGATGTTCATGAGGTGTAATCAAGATCATAATTGCTCAAGGGATAAAAAGTGTTCAAGCTTACAACATACCCACGACATGACAAAGAATATGGTTCTCAAAGAGAATGGTCCAAAGAATAGGGTCCAACACATGGATGGTCCAGATTGGGATAAAGAACATGGTTCTCTTTCAAGAATAGTCTAAGATAGGATAAAATGTGTTTAGAGTGCCAATGATTCAAAGCCTTCATTGTTCAGAGTCATGAAGTGTGGGATAAGGTAGTATAAAATGTGTTTAAGGTAGGATAAAATGGTGGGATAAAATTACTTCAGCATAAGTTGCCCCTAAGTCAGGGGTCTTGTAGATAATGGTTCAAAGCTATTCATACATAAAACCTCTTAAGGTGTATGATGTTCATGGGCTTTGGAATTTCTTCACCATTAGGTTTAGCCAACTGATATGCCCTTGATCCATAGTTTATCATGATAATATATGGTCTCAACTAATTAGGCTAAAACTTACCTTTCTTTTTGCATTCAACATTTATGTTATTTTGGTCTTATTTCAAAACCAAGTCATCAATCTCAAAATATCAAGGGAGAATGCACTTATTGTATCTTCTCTACAATCTATTCTAATAGGCCTGCATGTTTTCTAAGGCAACCAAATGCTTACCATCAAGAATTTTTAGCTCTTGCAGTCATGAGGCCCTATAGCCTTCATCATCTTCAATGTGCTCTAGTGATATTAATAATGATGGTATCTCAATCTTGATCAGGATAATATCTTTAGTGCCAAAAATAAGGGAGTATGAAGTGGCTTCATTTGGTGCTCGATGATTTATTCTATAAGCACAAAGGGTAGGAAAAAGTTGCAAGTGCCAATTATAGCTAGCATCATTGAAAATCTTCATTAAGATAGTGATAATGGTTTTTTTCAATGCCTCAGATTGTCCATTGCCTTATGGGTTATATGCATCTATTTTCTTGTGCTTGATGCTTGATATTGAATTTCACACAAAGAGATTTCACATCTTGGTTCATAAAGTATTTTCCATTATTGGATATAATATGGGTTGGGATGCCATATCGATAGATGATAATGGTAATGAATGAATTTGGATATCTACTTCTTAGTAACATAAGTGAGAAGGATGGCCTCAATCCACTTGGTAAAGTACTCAATTGTAGTCAAATTTTGATTACAACCATTTGAAGATGTTGGGCTAATTTTCCTGATGATATTAAGACCCCATGTTAAGAATAACCATGATTTTGTGATCAACTGTAGTGGTAAAGAAGGTGCATATATCAAGTTGCCATGCTGCTAATAAGGAACACACTTCTTCACATAGTTGTAAGAATAGGTATCCATTTTGGGCCTATATTAACTTGTTCTGAGGAGATTATTTGCTAGGACTACACCATTGGTGTGGGCTCCACACATTCCTTCATAAAATTCCTTTAGTGTTACTTTGGATTCTCCCAAAGATAAATAATGAAGAAGCATTTCATCATAGTCTTTATGATAAAGCATGTTTCCAAGGAGAGTATAATGTGTTAAGTGATGAAGGAATAATTTATATTGGTTATTGGAAAGGTTGGTAGGGAAAGCACAACTATTGAAATAGTTATACGAATATTGGGACCATGGTAACTTAGGTGGGGGATTAGGACCAATAATTGCACATACTCTCTCTAAATCTATTATAATATGTGCAAGCTGAAGAAGATTTTCAATCAGGAACTAATACTCTTTAGCACTACCATCCATTTTAATCATGGAACCAATTATTTCCATTATTTTGGTGAATTTATTATTTATTCTCAAAACTTGTTCAAGCTACAAATATTTAAAATGTGTTTTGAGGTTATCGATAATTTGCTTGTAAGGAATAGGCTTGTCATCTCTTGTTTGATACTGATCAGTGGTTTGATTGATGATTAAATGTGAATCTCCATAGACATTTAAGCTTTGAATATCCTACTATATAGCAAGGTGGATCCTTATAATCAATGCCTCATACTTGGCCATATTATTTGTGTAAAGACATTGTATATGGAATTCTTTGGGAGTCAAATCCCCCTATGGTGTGATCAACAATATGTTGGCTCTAGATTCAGAGGATGTGAAGGATCCATCAAAATAGAGAATTTAATATTCAAGTTCCTATAGTGCTTGTTCTATTGTCATGATAGAATCATCTAGGAATTCAAACTTGAGAGGTTGAGTATCCTCAATAGGAGCTTCTACAAGTTGGTCAACAATTACTTGCCCTTTGATTGCCTTTTAATTTTGGTACTCAATATCAAAATAAATTAGGAGCATAAACCATTTAGCCATGCATCCTTGATGATTTTATTTAGATAAGAGGACCTTGAAGGATCCACCTTGGTGATGATAATAGTTTTGTTATTTTAGCATATAATGTCATGATTTTTGAGTGGTGAATACCATAGCTAAACATGGCTTCTTTGTAGGCATATAATTATGTTCATAGGCCACCAAAGTGTGTCTTAAATAATAAATAATATGTTCCTTACCATGATCATCATGTTGGTCCCAAAGTTCCCCTAGTGCATGTATTATGGCTGATATATAAAGAAGCAGTGGCTTTCCTTGTGTTAGCAGTCTTAAGACTAGTGGATTGGCCAAGTATGTCTAAAGATTTGTGAATGCTATCTAAAAATACTCATCCCATTGAAATGTGACCCCTTTCTTCACAACATTAGTAAATGGGTGGCACTTATTTGCCAATTGAGTAATGAACCTGCATATAGACTAGATATTTCCTTGCAGGATTTGAAGCTATTTAAGTTTATTTGGTGGAGTATTTCCAAAATAGCCTTGACCATGGTAGGGTTGACTTCAATCACTCTTTGTGATATAATTAAACCTAGAATTTTCCTTGATGTGACTCTAAAGACACATTTATTAGTATTCGAGTGGACTTTATATTCATGAATCCTCTCGAATATTCTTCATAGAATGTTAGGATGTCCAATTATTGTTCATGATTTTAATAGTATATCATTAACATAGTCTTCTGCAATGTCATGCATTATGTCATGGAAGATGATAGTCATTATGCATTGATATGTTTATCTAGCATTCTTCAAGCCAAATGGAATGACTTGATAATAGAATGCCCCCACAGAGTGGTGAACATAGTCTTATGATGGTATTTTAGGGCTATTTGATTTGATTGTAACCAAAAAGTCCATCCATTAAGGACAACATCTCATACCCAGCAGTGGAGTTGATGATCATGTCAATGTTGGGTAGAGTAAAATCATCTTTAGGGAATGCTTTTTTGATATCTCAAAAATTAGTACATAGACATATAATCAAGGTCTTTTTACTCACTAGGAATATGTTGGAAACCCATTTAAAATAATCTAGTGGTCTGATTAAATTAGCCTCTAACAACTTTTCTAGTTTGGCCTTAACCAATAGGGTGATGCATAGATGCATCTTTATTAGTTTCTTCTTGATTGGTTTGGCATTAGGATGGACAACAAGGTGATGTAAAACTAAATTAGGATCTAATCCTATCATGTTGGATTATTCCCATGCAAAGATGTATATATAATCCTTATAGATAGATATAATATGTTCATGTTCTACTTTAGTAAGGGAATATGCAAAATAAATAATTTTAGAATCCTCATAGGTTCCAAAGTTCACTTCTATCATGTTTTCCATAAGGAGTGTGGATCCACATTCCAAAATTGTAGGTAAGGTATGATCATGAGTATCTTCTCCTACCATATCTTCTTGTTATTCCTCCCAAAGATCTTGGTAATATGAAGAGTTAGAATCTACCATCTCAGGTAAAGGTTAAGTAGCAAAAACCTTTAGAAAGTCAAGAGCAAGACACTCAAACATTTATTATTTTTTGAAAGAGATGTTTTTAATGACTATATAACTTAGGCTAGATGGATCTTCTATGTCCTGAGGGGATGTATAAACTTTCCCACATAGGAGCACCTAAAATAGGTTTTCACTTGAGGGCTTGTCTTTTTCTTTACTTTTAACCTGATTGATGAGTGCCTTAAAGAGGTCTTCACCTAAAATATAAATGTTTGTTCTTTATTATGACCAAGAAAGTTTTCCTACTCTAAAAATTAGGTAGAAGGATGTAATGAAAAATGAAAGCCCTATTTGTGATCACCAATGGGAAATCCATCTCCTAGGCCCATGTATCCTACAATTGATTCTTCATTTTAAAACTCATTGAGGCATATGACCAAATTTTGTTGGTCCCAATATATGAGTTTAAGATAGGAAATGCATAGGGAACAATGAGGGTTTACTTCGAGATGGGAAGCTCTAACGGTAAAAATATAATGTCCTACTTCAAGAAGGGAAATACCACTAGGATGAGTTCTTGATTTAGGATGGGAAGCTCTAATAGGCATTATGGTTAATAGGGCATTTGAATCAAATAAATCTAAGTCAACAAGCTTATCAAAAAGGCTATAATGGGATTCTATGTCACTACTAGGAGTCTTATCACTAGTCACTTCAAAAGAGTCACTATCAAAAGTCATGAGGTCACCCTTTGGTGGTATAAATTTGAGACCATGATTTTAATTGATAACTCTAGCTAATTAAGGCTCCAAGATTCCTTGTGCTTATGGGCCAAGGCCATTGTATATTCAAGATGATCCATTATATAATTAGGGATAGGATAATTTGGATTCTGAAATCAAACAAAAAGGCCTTCAGATTATAACCAATCACCCTCAATAAAATCCTCTCAATCTTTCTTTGGCATGATTGTAGGTACAAAAGCCACATGTGGTTTGGTTATTTCTTATTTGGCTGCCAAATATGGTTAGGTTTATTAGGAGTCTGGGAAGGTTTAGGATTACCAAATGATTTAGGGGATTTAGAAAAAATTATAATATGTGGATATCCTTTAGATGGTATATGGAAATAACCATGTCTTTAATAATAACTTGTTTTATAAGAGCTATAGGAAATAGATCGGCTAAAGTGGAAGCTCGATCACTAGGGTCAATATAATTAGATGGAGATGGATGGGAACTGATGGCTTTATTTTTATTTACAATGAATTCAGCACCTTAATAATATTTATAATTATGAAACTCAACTTTAAGATGTTTGAAATATTGATATGGCTACTAATCAATGGGAATAGTAACCTTGACTCCATAATGGGGAAACTTAAGGCACTAGTGAAGAGTGGATGGCACTATCTGTACTTCATGGATCTAAGGATGCCCAAGAAGTATGTTATAAGGAAGTTAAATATACATAATATGGAATAATTTATGATAAGAAATAGACCCAATCATGATTAGAAACCAAACTGTACCCAAAGACTCCTCAGTGTTGTCATGATTATAATAGTTTCTGATTGAATGTATTTATCCATGTATCCCAATCATCATACCAATTTGAAAGATATGATGTTTATCCCTAAACCATTATCTATAAGAATCCACTTGATCTTATGATTTTTAATGATTATCTCAATGTAAAGCGGGTTATTATGGTTTGGGCCAAGAGTGGACATGTCTTTTTGGTCAAATGTGATTTGCCAAAATGAAGACAAATGTCCAACTAGGTTTTGAAACTGATCAAGGTTAATATCATTAGGCGTAATAGATTATTTAAAAAGGTTGTTAATAATATTTCTATGGACATTAGATTTTCATAAGAGTTTTAATATGGAAATATGTGTAAAGGTCATTTAATTAGTCCACTAAACTATAAGGCTTTTCGATTATGGAATGAGCTAGTTTAGTCTTTGTTGGCATAATATTCATCTTTGGAATCGTCAGCATAATATTCTCATTAGGTTTCATGGAAGAAGTAGGTGAAGAGCCCTAGATGGTGGATTTTGGGTGTCTAGTTATGACTGCACAACATAGAGGTGAAAGGAGCCATTATAATTAGAAGAAGAAGGTAAAGCGCCTTGGATGGTGACTCATGGGCGTCTAGTTATATTGCTATAGTTTTGAGTCGATGAGGAGCCTTTATAATTAGAAGAAGGGTGTCACTATTTAGAACTAGTGACCTATTCAAATAGAGTCATAACATGATTATGTTAGGATCTTAGAGTATAATTGATTACTTTTGTATAAGCAACTAAACACAGAATTGAAACCAGAAGTAATAAGTAACTAGAAATTAGAAACAACAAATAATAGGAGATACAAGAAACAACCAATCTATATTAAACTCTTTCAGAAGGAAATACAATGAAGAAATCTCTCTCTCCTCACACCTCGTAGATGTACAGTAATTCTCCCTCAAGAGTTCTCTCTCTCTCTCTCTCAATCAATTACAATCAACTCAATTATTGAAATTGTACATGCTATGAGGATCTAACCCTACTATATAGAATACTACAACACTAGGGTTCATGATCCATGCACTCCCCACCCTTAGATCCACCTCTTAAATCAAAGGCTCAAATCTATTCTCCTAAAAATAACAATTTTGGAAACGCACAAAAGTCAGTGTCAGTCTGAAGATGATTAATGCCAGTCGACCCCTAACTGATGTCAGTTGGTTCTAACTGATGTTAGTTACTGTGTAAGCCCAACAACCTCCACATTAGCTCATTAGTGAAGATTTTAGCTCCATAACTCAAAAATTTCCCACTTGGAGATAAACAACTGCACCTATACAACAACATCCTCTAAGCATCTCTGACTTGTTTCTCCCTCTTCAAGTTCAATCTTGAAGACCAACAAAAGTTGAATGAGGATTCAACTTCTCCTTTTTTACCAGCTTTGTTAACATATCAATAGGGTTTTTATCTATATGGATCTTTTCTAGCTTCAACTACCCATCCTCCAATACCTATCTAATGAAGTGGTACCTAAGCTGTATATGTTTGGTTCTTGAATGAAAGGCTGAATTCTTTGCCAAATGAATTACACTTTGACTATCACTGTAAAATTTTCAACTCTCTTGCTCCTTTCCCAAATCTTCCATGAACTAAGTCATCCAAATCATTTCCTTGCTAGCCTCTGTGACTACAATGTATTCTACCTTTGTAGTAGACAAGGCAACAACCTTCATCAACTTTGAAATCTAGCTAACCACCATTCCACCAACAGTGAACACATATCCTATGGTGTTTCTCCTACCATCCAAGTCACCTACCATATCCAAATCTACATACCCATGTAGAGAAGTGTTTGACCCTCCATAGCATAAATGCCTACTGTTGGTCCCTCTTAGATATCTGAGAATCCACTGAACTACTTTCCAGTGTTCCTTTCCTGGATTGGCCATAAACTTGCTGATAACTCCCACTGCTTGGGCAATATCTGGTCTAGTACATACCATTACATACATCAAGTTCTGAACTACTGAAGCATATGAAACTCTACTCATGTACTCAACCTCATCATGTGATTTAGGACACTATTCTTTACTCAACTTGAAGTGTCCAGCCATTGGTGTGGTTACCATTTTTGCATCCTACATATTGAACCTCTCCAACACCTTATTCACATAATCCTCTTGAGACAAAATCAAACTGTGATTTTTCCTATCTCTCTTAATACTCATGCCAAATATTTTCTTTGCTGCTCCTAAATCCTTCATGGAAAATGTGTGAGCTAATTTTACCTTAAACTCAGTAATTTCCTACATGTGTGAACCTGCAACAAGCATATTATTTACATACAATAACAAGATAATATAACTACCATTATCCAATCTATTAAAATAAATACAATGGTCAGATTGACATTTACTAAAGCCATGCTCTATCATAAGCCTGTCAAACCTCAAATACCATTGTCTTGGAGCTTGCTTAAGACCATATAAGCTTTTCTTCAACTTGCACACAAGTTTCTCCTTACCTTTGACCTCAAAACCTTTTGGCTGATCCATATATATATCTTCATCCAAATCTCCATGAAGAAATGCTATCTTAACATCAAGCTGCTCAAGATGCAAATCCTCAATAGTAACTAAAGACAATACAGTCTGAATAGAAGTCATCTTTACTACAGGAGAAAAAATTTCACCAAAATCAATACCTAGTTTCTATGTAAATCCCTTTACTACCAACCTGGCCTTATGTCTCATTTGTCCATTCTCTACTTCCTTTAAACTATATACCCATTGGTTTTTCAGTGCTTTCTTTCTGGCTGGCAACTCAACCAAATCCCATGTATGGTTCTCTTCCAAGGAATCAATTTCCTCATTCATGCCATGCTCTCACTGTTTCCTGGATTCTACCTACATTGCCTCATCAAAACTTTTTGGTTCTCCACCATCAGTGAGCAACAAGTAGTATAAAGAAGGGGAATAATGAATTGGAGGTTTACTTACCCTTTTAGACCTCCTTATGGGCATTTGAGACTCATTTATAGCTTGTTATCCACCCAAATTTTCTTTTGACAGTGACTAATCTTGATCATCTCTGATCGATGCCAGTCTGCACTCAACCAATGTCAATTCTTCTTGATTGATGCTGATTTACACATGACCAATGTCAGTCTCTGTATTTTTATGTGAGTGATGATTTTCACCCATGAGCTCATTTTGGATCATAACCTCTTCCAAATCAAAATTGCCCTGCTCAGAATTATTCAGCCTCTTTGGATGATCACTGTACATCACCTTCTCATTGAAAACTACATCACAACTTCTAATAATTTTGTTAGTTTCTAAATTCCACAACTAGAATCCAGAATCTTCAAAACCATAACCAATGAAAGTGCATCGCATAGATTTAACATCCAGCTTCTTTCTATTTTCTTTATCAATGTGCATAAAAGCTTCAAAACCAAAAACTCTGAGAAATAAAAGATCTACCTTTTTACCTATCCAAGCCTCTTCTGGAACTCCACCATCTAGTGTAGTAGAAGGTCCTCTATTAATCAAGTAAACTGTAGTATCTATAGCTTTTGCCCAAAATTGTAAGGGCAAACCAGCATGCAACCTCATACTCCATGCACGCTCCATTACTGTTCTATTCATCCTTTCAGCAACTCCATTTTGTTAAGGTCTCCTTGGAACCATCTTTTCCCTACGTATAACACTCATATAATAGTAACTATTGAATTTATTGCTGCAGTACTCACCACCATTGTCAGGTCTAAGGCACTTTAATCTCAAATCTGTTTCATTCTCAACCAAGGTTTTCCATTTCTTAAATGTGTCAAAAACATTAGATTTCCTCTTTATGCAATAAACCCATACATTTATTATAGCATCATCAATGAAAGAAACATAATACTATGATCCTCCAATAGAAGCTACCTGAGCTGGTCCCCACACGTCTATGTGAACCTGCTCCAACTTGTGCTTCTTCTTTGTTGACCCAGTTTTGAGAAACCTCACTTTCTTCTATTTCTCAAAAATACAATGCTTATAGAAATCTAGATCTATGCTTTTCAAATATAAAAGCTTACCTTTTGACTTAAGAACATTCATTCCCTTCTCACTCATGTGATCAAGCCTATAGTGCCACAACTTTGCATCTACATCTGAAGTAGATTAAATAGAAGGAGAATAATCAATAATACAAGTAGATAGATAAAGTGTACCTACTCTCTTACCTTTGCTAATACAAGTGCACCCTTGGAAACTTTTCAAGATTTAGATGTGGGAGTTACTGTGCAACCCTCATCACCCAAATTTCCTATAGAAATCAAATTCCTCTTTAGGATGGGTACATGCATGACATCCTTCAACACCCATGTGTTGCCATTTTGCAATTTCAGCTGCACTTTTCCTTTGCCAACAATTTTACAAGGCTCATCATCCCCTAAATAAAATTTTCCAAAATTTTCATGGACATAATCATTGAAAAATTCTCTATTTGGGGTTACATGGAAAGAGGCACTAGAATCTAAAACCCATGATTCTACTTTATTATCCAAAGAAAATATAAGAGCATCATGTGGAACAATACCTGCAACTTTTGCTTCTTTCTTACCTTCATGCTGATTTTCTTTGTTATCCTTCAACCAACAATCTTTCTTTGCATGCCCTTTCTTTCTACAATTCCAATAGGTTATTCTTCCATTTCTGGATTTGGATATACTTTTCATCTTTGACCTTGATTTTCCTTGCTTGCCCTTCTCTCTTTGCCTTCCCCTACTTTCAACACTTAAAGCATTACTTGATGTTTCCCCTATGCTTTTCCTACGAATTTCTTCATTCAAGATTACACTAACAACATCATCAACTTTCAAGATATTTGAAGTAGATGCAGTATTACTAACTTCCATTACCAAACTATGCCAACTTTCAGGTAAAGAGCATAAAATTAAGAGAGCCTTAATTTCATCATCAAAAACTATTTTGACTAAATTTAACTGATTTACTATTGTATGGAAATCATTAAGATGACTAGATACAGATCCACCTTCCTGCATTTTCAAATTAAATAATTGCTTCATAAGATATACCTTATTCAAAGCTAAGGGTTTTTCATATAAATTTGCTAAGTATCCATTAACTCTACCATTGTCTTTGCCTGTGATAAGTTGGAAAACACAGAAGTTGCCAGGCTCAACCTTATAGATCTAAGAGCCTTTCTATCAAGAACATTCCATTCTTCATCTTCCATATTTGTGGGCTTCCTTGAAACCCCACCCAATGGTAAATATAGATCTTTTTGATACATATAATTTTCAATTTGCATCCTCCATAATTGATAATTCTTGCCATTGAATTTTTCCATTCTTAGTTTACTTTCTTCTGCCATTGCTTTGCTCCCACTCAATCAAAAACCCCTGTGAGTGAATTCTGTAATCAACAAACACTAACACGCTCTGATACCAGTTGTAAGTATCTTAGAGTACAATTGATTACTTTTACATAAGCAACTAAACATGGAATTGAAACCAGAAGTAATAAGTAACTAGAAATCAGAAACAACAAATAATAGGAGATATAAAAAACAACCAATCTATATTAAACTCTTCCAGAAGGAAATACAGTGAAGAAATCTCTCTCTCCTCACACCTCGTAGATGTACAATAATTCTCCCTCGAGAGTTCTCTCTCTCTCTCAATCAATTACAATCAACTTAATTACTGAAATTGTACATGCTATGAGGATCTAACCCTACTATATAGAATAATACAACACTAGGGTTCATGAGCCATGCATTCACCACCCTTAGATCCACCTCTTAAATCAAAGGCTCAAATTTGTTCTCCTAAAAATAATTTTTTTGGAAACGCATAGAAGTTGGTGTCAGTCTGAAGATGATCAATGCCAATCGACCCTAACCGATGTCAGTTGGTTATGACCGATGCCAATTACTGTGTAAGCCTAGAAACCTCCACATTAGTTCATTAGTGAAGCTTTTAGCTCCACAACTCAATATATTATGCAAACTTGATATGGTATTACTAGGGGGAGAGAGTGTTGACCCTATAATGATAGGTCTTGTGCTATGAGGAACAAATTATCCACATGGTTTCATAGAAATAGTGGTAATGTGGGTAGAAAAAATGTTCCCCATAGTATTATTATAGTTGTATGGCATGTTGTTATAAGACACATTATTAGTATGGGCATTATGATCTTGATTATGCTCATTACATTCTAACCCTGATGTTGGTTTTGGTTCTACATCTGTCCTTGATTCTAACCTTAGTTTTGATTATTTATTGGTGGTGGTGGATTACATCAAGGAAATAGATCTTTGTAGATTGCCATATATTAATGTGTGTCTTAGTTAGGGGACAACTTAATTTCTAGTTCACCACTTTCAATAAAGTCTTCAATAATGTGTTGTAATTGGATGTAATGATATGCATCATGACCAACAACCCGATGGAAGTTATACCAGTCATTTTATTTATACCAATCAGAACTTGGTTGATCTTGAGGAAATGGCCTTCGTACTAGATATATAATCAAATTAACAGTGACAAGATTTTGTAAAACTATTTCAATTGGCTCTCCTAACTTACTAAAGACCCTAAAATTGTTATGAAATGTCCTTCATGGAGTTTGTCTCTAAAAATTAGTTGGTGGATTTTGGGGAGTTAATTGTACATTTGGGGTAGGCATAACATGTACTATTTATACATGCCTTGTTTCAGACACCCCATTTCCAGCCATGTTCTTATTTTTGTTAAATCCCTTAGGTTTATCCTGCACAACCAATTGAACTAGTGATTGAGTCTGATTAGATGTCTGACCCTACATGAAAATATTGATAAGGCCTTTACCAGTAAGAGCCTTCTCAATATTCACTCTTTTGTCAATAATTTCTTCAAATGAGTTAGCACAAGCTAGCCATATATTATGCATGACTTCAGGATGTAAGTTTTGTATAAATATATCAACCAAATATTTGCCTAGAAAGTTATGTTGAAAGCGACTTGCCAATGCTCTCCACCTTTGTAGATATGCAACAAAACTTTCACCATCACACTGTTTGGCTTTGTACAACTCAACAATGGTCAATTCATGTTCTATGTTATATGAGAAATGGTTAATGAACTTTTCTAATAAGTCATTCCAATTTGTAACTACATTTGGGTAGTTTAAGTAGCCAATCTAAAGCATGTCTACTAAACATCATGGAAATAGTCAAATTAAGTACTAAGTACTATCATAAATCTCTTGACATAAGACAAAGAATGCTTGTATGTGATCATTTGGATCTCCCTTTCCTTTGTAATTTTCAAATTTGGGTGCCTCAAAATGAGGTGGAAAAGGGTTTTGGAGAATAGATAAATTAAATGGATATGAACATATCTCATCAAATTTGTAATTTTTAACTCTATTATTCATCTCTAATCTCTGAACAATTACCTTCATAGAATTACACTCTTTCATGTTTGGTGTATTTTTGTATCAGATAAGATGTTGTTGGGTGGAATGTGCCCATGATTTTGTTGTTTTTGGGGTGGAATGTGCCCCTGATATTATTTTTTTGGGATGGAATGTGCCCCTAATTTTATGTAGATCTATAGGGAATGTACACATTTTGATTTTCACCTTGAATTTAATTTGCTCCTTGAGTTGAGAAAACAAACTATTGATTCTTGGATTGTAAAACATTCCCTAAATGTGACTATTTATTACATTGTTGATCTTAGGAAGTCTTATGTTTGTTTACCAATTTCTATGTTGGTTGTAATGAACTAGCCAAATTATCTTGAGTGATTTCCTCAATTTGAACTAAATGTTTGGGTCTTTGATTCTGTAAAGTAGAAAGAAGTTCTTGATGATTGAACAATGTATGTTCCATGTTAAATGGAACATTTTGTAAGATCTCTTTTAACTTTAATTGTTTGTTTAGGTTACCTTGATCCACTATAGTTATGTTCTCACAAAATGTTTATTGCATACTTTCAACCACATTTCCCTATTCTTTCAAAGCATCATTATGAATTAAAGTGGTAAATAATGAGTCAATTATGTCTACGATAAGTTGATCCGCATATCATTGACTTATTATCTTGATCTTAGATAGAAGATCTAGATTTATGGGTTTTGACTCTATGTGTATTTCTTTTCCTTTGTTAGAAGAAGAAGAAGGTATGTCTATTTGTGCAAAAGTTTTTTGTTTCCATCATTTTTCTCCTTCTCTAACTAAGGAATGCAATTATTCTATAGGAAAGTCTGAAGGTACTCTAGCACCTGATTCTATCAACCTAAGAAGTGCTTTATCTTGATCTTCTTGGGGTTGATATTTATTGTAATCAGCTTTAGATCTTACTATTGTGAGGATGTCATAAAAAACAAAGGGCTTATCTTGACCATCATAAAATTTCTCATCCTCATAGCTAAGGCCATAAGAGTCCCCACTACGAGTGAACCTTTGAGTCATGTCTAAAAAGATCTGTTCTCTATGTTTGACTAGATTTGGATCAAGGTTTTACAAACATTGAAACACGGTATGCTTGGTTCTCTTCAAACAAGTGACTAAGGTACCAAAAAGACTAAAAAGGAGGGTGGCTTAGAACCACACACAATTAGAATATTTGGTTTAAAACTTTACTCAACTTTTGGTAAAGTTGAAATTGTATAGATTGGAGGAGGGTAAAGTAATTCAAAGATCCAAGGTGAAAACTAGTACACCAAAGCCTAGATCTTTGTGATATGCCTATATTGTAAAAGATAGTTTCAAATTCAACAAGTTGATCCTATAAAAATAGAGGAAATCCATCCGAATCATGAAGAAGACAATACAAACTAGGAAATTCAAGATGTAAAAACATTAATGAATTGCTAAGTACAATCTAGGACCAAATGGGGAGTACAACATCACCACATGGTTCTAGTAGGATAAAATATGATATAGGACTCAAAGCATAAGTAATAAAAAAGATGAATTGAGTCCACCAAGATGGTAATGCGATTTTGAGTCTAATAAATGGCCCTCAATTCAAATGGAAAATTAAATCCAAGTTAAAACAAGTTTAGTGTGAAAATGGTGAACCCAATTTGACACACCAACCCTTTAAACTTATAAAGGTTCAATTTTGAATGTAAATTATTAATGAGGGACTTAAACAAATTGGGTAAATAATCTAGACTCAATTGGGTAGCATGATTGCGCCAAAGGGGGTGATATGACATAAAGTTTTTTATAAAAAATTGAATAAAGAAAAGATAATTTTTCTAATTGGATAGTGTAACACCTCCCTTGCTCAAGAATTTTGAGGACAATGTGTTTTGGTTTATTTTTTTGAGTCAACAAGTAATTTTAGACATAAATCAAGACTAAGTAAGATAATGACAAATATAATAATCTTAAATTGAAATTGACAAGGTATGGCAAAGTGGGGTTAACTAAACTAGCAAGTTTTCAAATGTTTCTAGGGGGAACAATTACACAATGACTTTCACATCATGATACAAAATAAAATCATGTAATTGGGTGTCTAGGACACTTGGCTTATTACAAAAAGATCTTACCCTTTTTACAACCACTACATCCATCACTTGCTCAATGTAGTGCAATGTCTAAAGCGTAGATACATCCCATTTACAACTCTAACACTAGAAGGTGGTTTAACAACTCAAACCTTCGATCCTAGTGGGATTGGTTAAATTCAATGTTAGGAGATGAAACCTTGGGTCAAATATTCTATATAAAACTTTCAAGAGGTAATTAAGTCCCCCTCACAAGCCAAGATGTAATAAAATAAAATACATAAGATAAATACTTTAGGGTCATTTCAATATCACCCAAACTATTGTGAGTTTTTAGGAAGTGCTTTAGATGGCATTATTTTTATGCCTTGGACTAGGCATGTTTGAAATAAGGATGGTGATTTTGATTCTAAAAGTTCCCTAAAGAAAATGGATGGAAGATCATATATGCAACATACTTCTCTTTTACCACTTAAATTCTATGTAAACAACTTATTGAAGACAAAATATAACAAGTGAGTTCAATTTTAATCCCCAAATCAAAGATTAGGTGGTGTTATTTTGACTTGTTGGTCTTAAGTTGTAACATTGAAAGCATAATTTGTCAAAAAATTCACCTAAACATCTAAATTTTTCATTAAACACCAAAATATGGTTCTTAATCCATTTTGAACATTCAAAAAAGGTCTAAGAGGCATGTTTTAACAAATTCTAAGTTGGATCCTACAATAAAAAAGTTAGAGTGTATTTTAACTTTGAAGCTAATTTACAAATGAGTGAAGTAAATTCTCAAAGCAAGCTCTCTATTTTTAAATCATTGTTACATAGTTAATCCAACTATTTCCCTACAAAATCATAATTATAGACATCAATATTGTTGTTATGGGTTAGATCTAAAAGAAAACACAATATTGCTATTTACATGACAAAACCATTGGCCAAAGTAATGATATCATTGCACAGTGAAATAATATCATTATTTTGAACAAAATCACTAGCCAAATCAATGATATCACTGCCATAGGAAATAATATCACTATTTTAGTCGACAATATCATTGTTACTAGATAAAAAACACAAAATAAAAAATTGCTATTCAGATGACAAAATCACTATACGAACTAATTATATTGCTATTTTAAAATGAAATTTCTATTTTAAATAAAATAGTTGGCCAAAATAATGATATCACTACACAAAAAATGATATCACTGACCAAAAGAATGATATCACTATTCAAGATGATTATATCATTGCTAAGGTCTACAAAATCATTGTTTTATAAACAATAATTTTGTTACACAAAATCATTGTTTTATAAACAATAATTTTGTTACACAAAATCATTACTATGTAATAGTGATATCATAACAAAAAGTAAAATTGAGGTTTCCATAAACAAAAATGTTATTAAAATAATGGAAATTTAACTTAAAATTTCACTCTTTTTGGAAGGGATTAGTAGGTTACTTGAAAGAGCTTTGTGACCAAAATTGTGAGATGTGGTCCCACCAAACATGCCAAAATTTTGAGAGGATTAAATAAAATGATTAGTCAAACATTAATCCAATAAATCAAATAAAAAATGCATAATAGTAAATCAAATTAAGCCTATCTATTCATGTGGGAATTACTAATGACAATGAAATACAAATGAAAGAAAATAAAAAACCTATACCTTCCCAAGTGAATCCATCCTCCACGAGTGGCTCAAAATCATGTTCTCCCTTAATCAAAAGCTCTTGTATTTAAAAAAAATGGTGGCCAACTCCTATAATGTCTCAAGAACTTGTAAAACATAGGCTCATGATTTGGAATCACTAAACTAGCCTATCAATGAAGATTACAAAATAAGATCAATGGTTAAATGCAAAGTATTATGGAGACAATTTTATCATTATAACTTTGCAAAAATCAAGCTTAAAAATTATGTTCATGGCCTCTCTAGTTATAAATTTTTGAGATTGATCAGAATCAATCTGCACCATCCATCTCAAGATTAAGATGTGTGGATAAGGATTAATTCAATTATGTAATTAAAATTCATAAATAGGCTCATCAATATTTGGGATAGAGGGGAATTTAAGAGGCATGGAATGTCTTAATGAGGCATGTGAGACCTATAATCTTGATATTTTATACATTTATTGCCTAGGGATGTCTTCCCAAGAAATGATGTCATTAGGTGATGTAGTTAATAGAAATCAATTTACAAAAAAAAAAATTCAATAATTCTCATGTAAAATCCACTCAAGCTCTTGACTTGGATCAATTAGCCTTAAACAAGGTTAATCAACATTTGTGCAATTATTTAAAAATTGACCTTCAATTAATCAAAATGGTCAGAATGTCTCATTATTGGCTCAAAATTTGACTAGATTGGAATTAGAAGTTGATGTTAGATGTATTGGATCCATCATACTATTTAGGATGTTTTCAAAACCAAATATAAGGACACATATCTTGTGTAAGATATTTGGTAGAGAAGGGCAACCTAGAGCACCTAGGTAAAAAATTGGCATTTTTAATCAAAATTATCTGATCAAAGTTAGCTAGCACATAAAATGAATTACCCCATTTAGGGATAATTTGACCTAAATTTACACTTGTAAATGACAAGTTTAAACCATTTAGGGTGTTTTATGTATTTTGACCTAAAATGTGTATTTGAGTGCAATTCAATTAAGATTGACAATTTCAACAGAAATGGTGTTAGGAACTAGATGTCTACACTAATTAGACATTTTCCTTTACATCATATAGTTTTAGTTTTAGATGCATATATTACACATGGTTAGGAAATGATGAAGTTATAGTATACTTGAGTTAATGATCCACCTACATGAGAGGGTTGGACACACCATCAGTTCAATCTAAGTTATTCACAACTTATTATCCACTAAGCAAGGGCAGGCAATGATGGAGTCAAAACTAGATTAAGTTTTTGAGCCACCCACACATGGTGATTGAGTAAGCCAACATCTCAATCCAAGATATTCACTAATGAATTATTATATAAATGCATACACATAGGTTATGACTAGGTTTATGCATTAGTTCATGTACACAATGAGGTGTATTCATTCCTTTCCTCTCTCCTTACTCAGTTTTATCTCTTTACTTAGTTTTATTTCCTTTACTCAGTTTTGTCTTTGCTTTCAATATCTCTTAAGGACTAATATATGCATGTTTCACTTTTAGGACATGAAATGGACCATGATTTACGTACTTAGATAAATATTCATGATATTCACCTCTTAGGTAAGTCTAGGTATGCTTCTTTTTCTTTTATCCTAGCCATTTTGCTTTATTACATTTCTAGAATAAAAGGAGGGGAATGTAGTCACCTAAAAATGACACTTAAGTGATAAAAGTGATATTTGAGACAAATGTTTTGTAGATTAGAGCTAGACCTATCTTAGGTCCTATTTTCACAATTATCTAGCCTTTGTGTAGGCCACATGCATCCCTAAACACCCCAAAAGTAGTCCTAAACCCTCATTTTGACATTCTAGCCCTTCATATCTCAGGTTATACCACTTGGACACTATCACCATAATAGGGACAATATCACCACATGGCACTATTGTCCCAATTTTGGTTCTATTATCTTTTCTCTCTTGTTTGAACCAATGAATATATTTTCAAATCTAATACCACCTAGGGTCAGTCTAGACCTATTTTAACACCTGCAAAAGCATTAGAATAATATATACATACATGAATTTTATCCCTCTAATGATTAGATGGAAATCAAATGTAAATTAGATATACAATCTCATAACAAGTTGTACAAAATCAAGTTATCAATCCCTATTCCACCCTACTTCTACATAAAACCATATACAACACTCCTAATCTCAAAGTACTTAGGTTTTTAATCTTAAGCACATTCAAAGCTCTTAAGTATATAATCATACTAGATTCACTTGCACTTACACCAACACTTAGGTGGGGAGAACTACATTAGGCTTGATCCCTCTTCAGAGTATTGGTATGTAGGTAAATCTCATCATAATTAGGTGTTGAGGATGTCCACCCTACCCCACTAATAACACACTTTATTGTTTGTATCATTTAAATGTACTAGAAATATGGAAGATTAGGTTTGCACATAAAATTAGTCAAAATAGGTCACTTATAAAGATATAGAACTCATGAATGCAAGAATAATCTTGACATACCCAAACATAGGTGCACCTATAAGCTCAAAATAGTCTTACACAAAGGACACTATTGCAAAAAATAGGGACTCTAGCACCACATGACATTACTATCTAATTAGGGCACGACTATCCAAGAGGGGTTTTGACACCTAGATCTTATTTGTGATACTAAGACCAGCCTTTGTCTTCTTAGTTTTCATCCTCCAAATCATCTGTCTCAATCATTTTCTAGATAAGTTCTCATTTACATTATTTTTTGATATTTTTAGAAAGGTCAAATTAAGTCAATTCTATTATAGATTAGTGGCTATATTTATTGCATGTTTCTACCCTGATTTACTATACTCAATCCTTTAACAACATAGTATTTACACACATATAAGTCTTAAAAGGTTAAAACATAAACAATATGATTTGAGGAAGGCTTAGGATTTTTCACTATTAATTTTAATCTTATTAGTGTTTTTATGTTTGATCTATTTTTTTACATAATTGATCCAAAATGAGATATAATATCCAAGTAGAACAATATGAAAAAATTACCTTCATGACTTGTGTTAACCAATAATTTTAATTTAGTATAACCATGAATAATGTGTATTTCTTGGGTAACAATAAAAATTTAGGTTTGAAATAAAACCCTAAGGTTAAAATTTAAAACCCTAGAAGGATGAAACCCTAAGAGATACCTAGGGTTTGACATGATTTGATTAATCTATGGGATAACTAATATATTTTAACTAATTTTGTTTTAGAAATAATAATATGATATAAAATAGTACATTGATTCATTTTACTAAACATGACACTCAATTATAAATCTAGATGTAAAATATTGAAACTCATTGTAATGATTTGACAAGTGGCATATGCTAAATATAGTAAGTAAAACAAAGGGCTAAGTTCTTATATTTCTTAAATAAATATATAAATGTGATTGTGTTATGACAATGGAAAATATAATAAAGTAGGCATGTGATTCATCTAGCTTAGGAATTGGGATTTAATATATTTAGAATCAGTTCTATTGAATCTAAGTTAGTATCAACTATAAATACTGGTTTGTATGACTGATAGTGATACATGCTAAAATGTGCACTTGTGAATGTATGGTCATATTGTATTGTATTTGGAAGATATGTATGTATGATTAAAAATATTAATGATTTGAGAAAATAAATAAATCAACCTCATTCACATTAATACCCTAGGTTTGCATACAAGATATAAAACCTACAAAAATGGGAAAGTGTAATGTGATGAGCTGACCCCAATCACCCCCATTTGATGATTGAAAACTTCATGTGTATATAATACTCAAAAGAAGTAAATAAAACCACATGCAATTCTTCCACCTAGTGTGATTATGAAATTATGATCCTTTATAATATGATTGTAGATAATGATTTGGATTTGATACTTGACAATACTTGTTTTGAAATGGATTCAATGTGCTTCAGATTAGGATTATGACTGCTCCTAGTGAGTGATTCATAATTTGGTAAATAGGGTATACTTTATTAATGTGCAATAATGTGTATATGTGTACCATATAAGTTTTAAAGACACTATCAAGTGAGGCCTTGAACCCAGTTGGACTCATATATATATATATATATATATATATATATATATATATATATATATATATATATATATATATATATATGAGTCCAACTAGGTGATTTCTCACACCACTAACACACAAAGCAGATGGGCTGACCTTAAGGAAAGATTTGATTTTATAAAATAGAATGGGATGGGCGAGGGTTGGTGTTATATAACTCAAGTCAATATTGACTAGCAATACTAATATAGTCTGATGTTATTAACATAATTATAGGTGGAATAAGCTAAGCATATGTGCATGTATTTACATGATAGTATACTAGTTTGAAATAAATAATAAGGTTCTAACAATTTTGTAGTAACAAAATAGAAGGGTCAAGCTCATAAGGTAGAATGTAGTTTTGAGAGAATAGTGGGTTAGGACCATATTTATGTGTGCAAGTCATGTGTGGTAAATTTATATCAAGTTTGTCATTGCTAAGTACTTAATACCATATTTTAGTATCTATAATATACTACTCATAGTAAACATTTTTGATTTTGAAAAGGGAGCATATGAAAAAATAAACCTATTTTTATTTCCACTAAATGTTTAAGAAAATTTATTCCTATACTAAATTGTCAACAAGCAATGACTTACAATCAACATGCCTCTCAGAGTTTCTAGTGCCCACTACTCATGGTCCTAAACTTTTGATAAGCATTGAAACTTAGTAAACACTTATCTTAGAGTTTATAGTGCCCAGTAATCATGGTACTAAACTTTTTGATGAGAGTTTCCAATGCCCAATCAACTCCTTGATTAGGGAAGTAGACGAGTATGCTCTTAATTAGAGTCTTTATGGTTTCTAGGAACTTTACTTATTAAGTTTTGGTACTATGGTGATTTTAAAAATTTCCCATGATTGAATTTCACTCTAGAAGAAAGTAATATGAAACTATTGTGGTGTATGAATGGCCCATTTTTGAGATGAGGATTTTGATTTTTTTTTTCAATCACTCATCTAAAAAGAAAATGTTAACTTCACCATCTGCTAGGAAAATCATATAAGATAGAGCATCAATATCCTATAAACATATGTAATAATCATGTATATTTTTGGTGTCAATGTAGAGTTTTCATAAAACATGTAATAATCATGTAAATTAAATGTAAATATCCATATATTATGGATAGATTGGCATTTAGTCATGCCCTAAATTTAACTATTATTTATAACAAATGTCATGTAAGTTTGTAATATAGAATATGAAATATAATATTGTATAATGTTTAACTTAGGAAAAATAATTCCCTTTAAGGAAAATCAATAAGGGAAAAACTAGTATGTCCTAAATTTTAAAAAATACGGCCCTCATTGGGATAGATAAATTAACGAGAATAAACACTAGTAGTTTGCCCCCATAGACTTATGGTAAGCACCATGGAGATGTAAACACAAAGAAGGTTAAAAAAATTATATCTACATGATGGAGATCATGGCAAAAATCATAGTATAGTAATATGCATGATGGACATCATGGATACAAGCATAATATAATAATAATCAATCATACTTGGGACCAAATAAGTTAGTGACCACATAGAAGCTAGTGAGATTGCATGTAAGGACATTAATCACAAGACATTACAATAAGAGGATCCTCTATATACAAGGATACACAAAAAATAATGCACATGAATACACAAGTAATAAGTTTAACATAATATTCAATGTAACTCCATGTGGCATGCTAGATGGCACACTCCACTTATGTGCCATGTTAGAGCATCTCCTCAACATGTTATGTATTAGGTCATAAACATCACTCATTTAATGAATATGAATCAATTTTTAAATAATATCCAATAAATATTTTTAGTTCCAACCATAATCTTTTAATTATACATGAATATATGTATTATAAAAAATATGTCAACAATAAAATCTGGGTGCTTGCACATCCATGCATCTATATAGTTGAGAGATCACACAAAAAATAAAAAGGATTTTGTTGGAATTTTATAAAATAATAAAACACATATTATGTCATGTATTATTTCAAAATATTCTATGAAATAAACAAGGAAGCATTCCCCTTCTGATACAATAGCCTAAAATCTTAGCCTTATTGACTCACTGTACTTTCCCTTATTTTACATATTGAATAGAAATCATAGTTTTACATATCATTGTTTCAATTATCTCAAATGTGTTTGGATATATTAGTATAATTTATCCTTACTATACATTATAAAATCCACCACTTATCTATAAGTGTGTTTTTATCCACTACACACCTAGTCCTAGGCATCACTATGTATACATGATATTTTTAAATTTTATCAGTTACTAATGATTTATCTCTTATAAGAACCTATCAAGTTTCAATCTCTTTGAGTGCATGACTTAAAGAGTGAACTAAGAAATGGGTGGATAGATCACTATTGATTCAAAATATTATTTATCAACTTCATCATTATCTAATTTCATTTCAAATCCCACTTATCTAACTCCCCAAGTAATCCAAACTATAGCCACACATTTTCCTAAGTATTTATTCCTTAAATAACCCCTAATTAAGAAAATATCTCATTTTTATACTAAGTCTACTAGATATATATTATTATAAAGGATTAAGCACACATTATAGAACAAAGTCATCCTGATCATCTTAGTTTGAGGCCTAACAGTTTCTTTTTCTAGCTAACAGGGTTGAGCTAGCTGGTCTTGTTGGCTGAAATTTTAAAAGGGTTAAGGATTATCCATTTTTATAAATATAAGTCTCATTTCAATCCAAAAAGAGGGAAATTTATTTTTTTCATCATTATAATTTTTAATTCTACTTATTCTATCAGTTAAAATTTTTATTGCTTATGGTCTTACCTTAGAGAATTAAAGCATTCATCTTGTGGAAGTCTTTGATGCATAAGAGAGGTATTATAGCCTAGAGCTGATTTATCTTTGTGATCCTTAAAATCCACAACCTCTTCTTGAAAAAAACCACTAGCCAAGGGAGAGATTAAGACTTGACATGTTTGATTTGAAGGCAAGTATTATTGGATTATTTTCATGATCCAAAGATATTTTAAATATTTTAGTTTGTTCTATATAATCACTTTTTTTGTTGTTTGGGTAGTTTTACTTGTTAGTTGGTTTCTTTAACAAAATCTTATTTCTGTAAGCTTTTAAAGCTTACTATGTGCATAAATAAATTAAGTTTTGATATTTAATAGATAAACTAATTATTCCTCCATTATTCACGTGATGCCAATAGTGTTGTCAAAGCATATGATATATGAAGAGGAGGATTGGATAATTTAGAGTCTAGCTAAAGGTGACATCTGACCAAACAAAATTTCAAGGTGTTCTCTCTATATTAATTTTCAACACTCTCCTTTTACATAAATAAATAATGATGGTCTCAACCAAAATGCAAACTTGGTACAGAAATGACATCAAAGAGTGGGCATAGTTAAAGTCATTGAAGATCTCATCAACAATATTTTAAAGAAGCCCTTGGTATCACATTATGTTTTGTCTAGTTATTGAGATCACGGTGATTGTGTGTAAAATGATCCTCTGGTTCTAATATCTCTAAACCTATTATTGTTAGACTACATCCAATTTTAAGTGGTTATAGTGAGTTTCTATATCAATATAATTATACATGGATTTGTATGTTATTTTAAAAAAAAGATTCAATATAGTTTTTGAGGAACCCTAGCTAAAATAAAAACTTGCACATAACATCACCATGTACAACAATAGTTTGAGAATAATTCTATGAAACATTCTCATAGACATTCTCCACATCATTCTTGATGATCTTCACAACATTCACATCAACACTCTCCAAGGTCTTCTAAACACAGACATCACCATCAGAATTCTTCTCACTCCTATAGTTCTTCTAGTGATTCATCTTCTTTTGGATCTCATCATCATAGGAAATATCCAACATGTTTCAAATGTGGTGGTATTAAACATCTTGCAGATGTATGTCCTTTATGACCTCACTCTCCACATAAAAAAAGTTGAGGCTAATTTTTTGGATCATTCTAATGGTTAATCTTATAGTTTATTTAGTTATTTTGATTATTATGACACATAATCTAATTATGAATCATCCTATATGGATGAGGTCTATGATCTTGATGGACTTGACACCACATTTTGAGTGATCAGTAATTCACCCATCTTGTGTGAGTTACTAGGCTCAAGACTGGGATTTGCTATAGTAGTAATTTTTTTGGCTTGTGTTATTGATTTTAGTTCCATTTTTGGCTTTCCATACCTAATATTAATGATATGGAGTAGATAATGTTAGTTGATTTTAATTCTCTTGATGCATGACTTCTCACATCTTGCCTAATAGGGGGAGAAGATATTGCATTTATTGTTCTTTGATTAGTTGTTGGTGACAATACAAGTTGATAAGGGTTGTTAGCACCTTTAGTGTCGATTAAAGGATGTTAGAGTTTTTTGGAAATTAGGGATATATACCATACATAGTATGGGTTCCTGTGTGGGACCTTATGTGGATTGACATAGTTAGATATGCTTAATTGTGTTATAATTTAGTATGGTACGATGATCACCAAGGATGATAAAACTTTGATTGTGTTCATTAGCCATTTTTTGTCGTAAATCATAAGGGAATGATTCTTTATGGAGTGGAATTAATTTTTAGTTAGTACTAGAGGTACAGTGCACCACTTGCAGTTAAGACAATATTTCTTTAATGACATCAATGCCATCGCTCCAATTTATTTAATCTTTTATACCCCTTTAGATCAAGGGGGAATTTTTTGGATTATTTTCATGATCCAAATTTATTTTTAATATTTTAGTTTTTTTATATAATAACATTTTTGATTATTTAGGTAGTTTTACTTGTTAGTTGGTTTTTTTAACCAATTCTTATTTTTGTAATCTTTTTAGCCTTACTATGTACACAAATAAATTAAGTTTTGATATTGAATAGATAAATCAATTATTATTCTATTATTCACCTGATACCAACAAGTATCTATAACTTTATTATTTCATTTGATAGGTAAATGTTATTATAAGTAATAGTTTGGATATATCTCATAGCTTGGAATACCTATACATTGGCTTGAGTAGAGTTTTCTTTGTTTTTTTATTATTCTAGATTAGTTTTATTTCATGTAGAATTAGATAAGGTTATTTCAAAGTGTCATTTTCATAGAGGATTTGTAACCCTCTCCTTTGATGTTGTGTAGTAAGATATGCTTTGATTAGGTTTAGTGGATCCAATTTGGGCATGATACTAATATAAACATGTATTACAATGAATGTTAATTGATTACCTTATCTAATATTGGATTTTATTAAGTTAAATTAGTTGTAGATATATCTTAATTTATTTCATATATTTTGGTGAACCCAACATGAATCTAATCCTTATATTGTAAATTATTCACTTCAATCAAGTATATCAAGATGGTCGATCTAGTCTTAACTTTTGTATAAAGATTTAAGATTTAAAGTCAACTAGATCATGATAATTGATCCAATTTTATCCTATATATATAGGTTTTCCTTCCACATTCAATTAGATCTAGCTAGTTGATTAGATTTCTCTTTCTATTTGCATGTTTAGGGTTTATAGTCAACTAGATCAACTTGGTCAATCTAGTTTGGTTAATTGGCTTGCATGGATTTATTCCAAATCAAGTCACATTGGTCAAATTAGTATCCTTTTATATTTTCTATATTTTACTTAAAATTAAATAGAACAAGCTGAATGATCTGATTTGATTTATCATTTTTTTTTCTTTTTAGCTTTCAATAAACTAGATATAGCTACTTGATGTAGTTTTATTTTACCACTTCTAGTTTTTATAGTTATAATAGATTGAATCAACCTAGTCAATCTTATTTAAAATAGATGTTTTTCATACTTTTGCATTTACATAACTAAATTAGGTCTAGATAATACAACTTGTAGACATCCAATTATTATTACTATTGTGCTAAAATTGTAATCTAGATGATATTTTTTAGTAACACACAATCAAGACCAAAAACATTGAAATACTCTAATTCATTCACACACATCACATGAAGGTGGTGATTTATGCTCACGTATCCTTGAATAGGGAAATACATTTTATGAAATCATTATCTTCTTTCAATTCACTTTGCATAAAGTTTATGACTAATAAAATTATCATTTTGGACCATTTGAACAATCTAATTCATTTTCACATGTCACATGTAAGTGCTGATTTGTGCATATGTATCCCTAAATGGGTAAATGCATTGTTCACAGTTGTTATCTCTCTCTAATTCAATTCTAATAAAATTATAACAAAGTAAATTGACATTTTTGACCATTTTAATTAAACATGTGATTAGTTTCCAAGAATTAGAAAATACCAAGTAAATCCATAAAGAAATCAAATTAGATTAAGAGATTAAGTGAAAAATCCATAGAAAGCTATTGAATATCTATTATCATAAATTCATAATTTAAAATATTTGGGCCATGATAACACCCATGACATCATTAAAAGGGTGTAAAGCATCAAGTGTTAATGGAGATAAATATTAGGTTTAAGGCCATCCATGCCTTATTAACATTCTATTCCATAATATTAATGGTTTTATCCTAAAAAATTAAACTAATCCTTACCACATGTCTTGATCTCAAGATGGATGGTCATAATTGATTCTTAGCATTTCTATAAAATCTATAAATACATGAGCCATGGCCATAACCTTTAAGATTTATTTGTTTAATGTTATTACATAGGAATAGCTTCAAAAAGACAAGATATTTAGTGAAAATAACCTATGTATAAATATTGCTACAATAGATTCATTAATTCCTCCTAATTGACTAATCAAGGAACCAAAGCCATTGGTGCTAGAAGAGATGATGGAGGCACTTGACCAACTGCATTGACAAAGACTAAGAGTACCGAATCTAGTGACAAACATGTTTATACACCATATTTGAAAGAGAGCCACTTTGGGAGGGTATTGCTTGTCTTGCCTTCCTCATTAGTTTCTTGATTTCATTAACACCGCCCCTCAAGGGAGTAGGATTAGAATGTTAGGTTCTTTATGATTATTATTGGTTTTACTTACTAACACATGAACTAACTTGATTTGTAATCTTGATCTATATTTTGGTATGCTTTTTGGGACTACGTATCTCACATATCCCTTTGGGGGCCTTTTAATCCTTCAAATTATGCATTTAGAGCATATTTTGATGTTATTTTGCTTTTTTAATTTTAATTTTCACATTTTATTTCTTTTGGACTAAATGATGAGGTCATCCTATAAATGTCAAGGTCATCTTGAACATAATCAATATCAACTTGTAGAATGGTGAGGTCTCCCTAAGCAACAATAAGGTTACAAATGGAAATGGTAAGGTTGATTGTTCTGATTTTGTATTTATTGTTTGTTTTTTATAAATCGATGAGATTGACCTATGTAGTAGTGATATCAAAATGTGGAATGGTGGGGTCTTCTACTAACTAGTAAGATCAACTTAAACCAAACTTGCAAGTAACTTTTATATGTTTGAGACTTAATTAAAAATGGTGAACTTGTCTTGATAATTAGTGAGCTTGTCCTGATAATTGGTGAACTCATCTTGTTAATCAAGTAGGTCATCCTGATAACTAGTGAAGTTGCTACATAATGTGTTTATATTTATATGAAATAGTGGGATCACTCTATAAAATGGTGATATCACTCCATATAACAACAAGATCACTCTACAAAATAATGAGCTTGCCCTGTGTCAAAATACAACAAGTTTAAAATAGAAAGCTTTAGTTTCCTTTTGATATCTTACACCCTTGATTGACTACTAACAACTCTGTTTTCAAGATTAAAACACTTTTATAGTTTAATTACAATAACAAGAAATAATAACTTCATTTTACACTTAACTTAGTGATCTAAAATGAACACAAATACTTGACTAAGTTCTCTTAAGATATTTTATTTTCATTTATTGTTTGTTGTTTGTTGTTTGTTTTGTTTTCTTAAAAAACTATACTTTGAGTATATGCTCTCTCCCATCCCCTTTACAGAAATTGAGTTACTAAAAGTCCCTTGTTCATTACCTTTTATATTAGTCCAAAGCCTAGAAGGAACATTTTCTATACTCTTCCCAAGTTCGAATAACTTGAGTGATTAAAAAAAATGACCTTTAAAGTCCTTCTAGTTTTATTTCTTTTTTGCATTTGGCTTGTGAGAGAGATTTCAACACCTCCCCATAAGTTATTTATGGAAGAATTGACCCAGGATTTCATTTCTTAGCATCATTTCAACCCTTCTCCATGATGGTGAATAAAAATTGAGGGTGACTTATTGAGACGTTAGTTTGAATGGTTAAACTAATTTTGTTAGCTATATATGCCTTAGAATAATGACCTAATCTAGAGATCACACTACACTAAGTAATATGATAGATGTAATGGATTTAAAAAGGAAAAGGCCTTTTTATAATAAGCTAATTATCTTGGATCCAATGATGTGTTGTTCCCTAGTGTTAACCACACATATGAGATCATATAGATCAATCAAAACTTATAGTTTTTAGATAAACCCAATTTTTCATGGAGTACTATTGGTGTAGGGTAAGTAGCCTAAAGTTCCATGTCACCATAAATTTTTTTGAGATAAGAGGGGATCTAAAAATCTCTAATTTTAATTTTCCTTTAATTTTTTGATTAAAAAAATTATTCCCTATCAATAAGGAGTATATTGATGGAATCTAATGGTTTAAAGCAACCTTACCAGTATGTAAGATAGGACGTACACTTTGGTGTTTTCTTATTCTTGTTTATTTACATAAATTTTTGAGTCAAAAATTATCTATATGTGTGTCAAACTGAAAATGAAAACCAAAGCACGTCTAAAACAAAACACAGTTAGACACCACCTTTTAAATAAGAAGTTGTTATGCTACTTAACTTAATTCAAAACCAATTACTTTGTTGAAAAATGAATCAAACCATTTGTGCTTGTGTCTCTAAAAAGAATCACTATGATCCATTTAGGTCTAGACCATTCATCACTTAAAAATATAAGGTTTTCTAGTTCAAATTTGAAAACTAACCTTTCTAAGTTCTAACCCATAACATGATTGGTCTACACTGGAGTCTTGCCTACAACTTGGACTTGGGCAGTTCATATTTTATGCTTGGCTTGAGTAACTTTGGTGGATTTTTTTATTTAGTTTGAAAGCCTTTGTATAGATTCTACTCATTCTAAATTTTTTTAAACTTGGGTTATCTTGAATTCATTGATTCTCTATGGTCTTTAACCATTCAAATTTTTTATATTGGGCACCATTTTGCTACCCATTTATTTTTTAGTTTTAGACTTAGGAATTATGTTGGCCTTCATCCTAAAATTATTGGATCAATTGATCCTTATTGTATTTTTTATAATCACATCCCACCATGATCATGCTTAGATATTCACATTACTAACATACTTCAAACTTAGGATTTCTTTTGCTAGTTTTCACCCTAATCTCCAAAGTTGTTCTACTTTCCTCTAAATAATCGATTTCAACCAACTAAGGTTATATATTATCAATACTTAATTTTATTCTTATAATTTTGAAGCATCACATTATATATTTTTGATTATATATCTGAATCCACCTTATATCTATTCAATATTAGAAAACACACATCTTTTGATGTTTATAAAGCAAAATTTGAAATGCTTCAAAAATATGGAAAACCATTTTCAAACATGCTAAAGTATACTCATAGTGGGGTCTCTTATGACCCTAGTTATGAGGAAGAGAATTTTTATGATGGGGAAGAACATCCCATTGTGTTTGAGGAGATCCCAACTATGGTAGGATCTAAGAAAGGTTACTTTGATCACCAACCTATAGAGGATAAAGATAAAAATCTCATTAGGTTAATAGAATCAAGAGCTAGACTTCTACCTAATTTACCAATGGTGTAATTATATACACTCATTCAAGTAGAGGAGAAATAACTAGAGAAACCTCTTACTTGTCTCACAAAATCAAACTTTGCTTCTTCTAGTAAAGGGAAAGGCCCACTTGTGAACTCATCCTTAATTGATCAAGTTCTTGTGACCAAATACAAAAATTAGTTAATGATATGCTGATCAACTTATCAAAGATGTTATGGCTTCTTTGGATGCAAATTCATTAAATAATACCACTTTTATAGAGCAATAATAACCATTAGAATAAATGCATCAAGACCTAGCCAATCTTACATTTGATGTAGACCTTGTGGCTTCTCCTAAACAAAATAAACCCATGGATACTTCATAACAAGTTTTACTTGATACAAAGAACATTTTATTTAACCATCAAAGGAATCTTACCCACTCACAACATCACATTTCTCAAGACCCATCATCAACATAGGTTGTGGGTATTTTAAACAACACTTTACCAAATTCTTCTCAAACACAAAAAGTTTCCATTGTGAACCAAAACTAGTAATGTCCTCTAATAAACCAATAATAGATACAAAAAAAACCAATAGATTTCCTATAGTTCACAACAAAAAATTCCTAATAATTAGCATTAAGTATATAAGAATAGGCAGAAAAATCCTTTGAACCAACAATGTCAGACTTATTCACATCCAAGGACAAACCAAAATCAAAAGTTTGGACAAAGGGTCCATATCCCTAATAGGACTACCCAAGGAGTAAATTCCTCCTTAGTAAAAATACCTTCCACCAATAAACACACCAAATATGCAAGAATGAAATTCAATGAAAGAGATAGTCACAAGGCTTGAAATAGGCAATCATATGAAAAAATACAAGTTTGACAAGATATGTCCTTATCTATTTGACTTGAAACTTTTTAAGGTACCTTTTCAACCTCATTTTGAGCCAATAAAATTTGATAAATATAAAGGAAAGGGTGACCCTAGATAACATATTCAAGTCTTCTTTGTGTTATTCTAGGAGGTAGCTTACAATAACCTTTATTTGTTATGATTGTTTCCATATAACTTGGCTGGACAAGAATTATATTGGCCTTGAAATTACCTAAAGGATTGGTGATAAATTTCAAATATTTATAAAAAAAATCATTAACCATTTTTATTATGATATTGATAATGAGTTGATAGTGGTTGACTTATGTAAATCAATACACAAATATGTGGAAAGCTTTGCATCATATCTACAATGAGGGAGAGTGATAACTGATCACTTTCAACATAATTTTTGAGATAGGTAGCTAGCTAACATATTCCTAATATTTACCATAATATGAGACTTGATTGTGCCAATATATTTGAATAAATTATTGAGAAGGGTGTGTAGATCAAGAAAACACTTATTACCAAATGCCTCATGAAAATCTATTTTCAAGGTAAAACATCCAATCATACTTAAACACCTATTAAAGCTAATACTATAAAGAAACCTAAAGATTTTAATAAAAATAAAAACATCATGGATAATGGAGTAATAAAGTCATGGCATGTGCAAATAATCCAGGTGCCACTATCTCAAAATTCACAACCTAATCCACTACCCACTTTGTAGAGAACTCATCCATGTAGAGGATTCAATAAATATAAACCATTTAGAAATCTAGGAGAACCTATGAAGGTAGTATTATCGAATCTAGTTAAAGTTAATTTAATCATATGGATTGTGCCAAAACCATTTCATGAAGACCAACTCAACCTGATTGGTATCATAAATATGAGTTCCGTGATTTCTATCATGTTATTGGCCATATCATTTATCGATGTGTATAACTAAGGCATCTTATTGAAGCCCCAATTGAGAGTGGATAGATTGAAGTAGAATAAGTAGTATAAAACACCAATAAACATTTGGGAATTTACAAAGACCCATTTACAAATCACAAACAAAAATAGAAATATAATAATCCAAACCAAAGATAGGGCCAACATTAGCAAGGACAAGGTCATAAAAAGACTTAACATCATCATAATCAAGATCATGATACTTAAGCCAATAATCTGGGCTACAATACTATGCCATATGATTATAATCATACTATGGGATGTTTTTCTAGTAATCACATCACCACCATTATAGTCAAACCCCATATACCATTCAAATATTCTCAAAGCATTGGTCCCTCTATTTTAGGGTCATCACCCTCTTCCTCAAGTAAGGCTTCACCAAGTTTAAGCAATTACATTGTACTTTAATTTCCCTGGGTTACTATTTTTGGACCACCACACATTTCTTCTAATTATGATAACTCCCTACCAACTCAAAATTACACAATCACAACTAGATGCTCCTGAGTTACCCTTCAAGGACCTTTGATTTCTTCCAATACTAAGAAATTTTTTAACCCTGTGCCTCCCAATCCTAAAATGAACCCTGTATTAGCTAAGGCCAAACCTTTATGCTCTATTGTTGATAAACCATTTAGTATTCATGAAAAACTAAGTAAAACATATATGCAAATTTCTATCCTATATCTATTTCATACATCAGAAGTTCATAGGACCATATTAAATGACTTCCTTTAATAGTCCACTATTCTTAAGGACAATAACCCTAGCCAATTCCAAACACTCATGGGACATCTATCTTCAATCCAAAAACTTAACTTCGATAAATGAGATGTGTCTTCCCTTGGTCCTAGCCATAATAATCTGTTATATATTGAGGTAATTATATCACACCATAATATCAAGCAGGGTCTTATAGAAAATGGTTTGAGGCTGAATATAGTGTCATTGAATTGATACAATGGTTGGGATATACCACCAAAGATATGTAACTAGAAAAAAATCATAATCAAAGAAAATGATAACATTAAAAGAGAGTATCAGATATGTACTAAACTATTGGTTTTGAGAATTCAACCCTTGCTTGACAAAATTATTTCTCCTACTCAAAAAGGTTTCATCCTAGGCAGATAGATTCTTGATGCTATGATCACCACACATGAGAATATACACTCCATGGATAAGAGTAAAATACCTGGGATGGCCCTCAAGCTTGATATATCTAAAGCTTATGATAGAGTCTCATGGACTTTTCTATTCAAAGTGATTAGAAAATTTAGGTTTAATGATAAATTGTCTTGCTTATTATGGAATGCGGTCTCTTCTACTAAATTCTCAATGCTGGTTAATGGAGTTCCTAGAGGGTTTTTCTCCTCCTTGAGAGGAATTCATCAGGGAGACCCTCTCTCTCCATACCTATTCATCATTATGGCTAAGGCACTGGGAAGATACATATAAGCTGATATAGTTTCAAAAAAGCTAGTAGGCATCAAACCTATCTCTTCCCTCCATCCTATGGTTATACAATAGTTTGTGGATGATACCATCTTATTTGGCATCTCATTGGTGATCAAAGCTAGAAGATGGAAGAATATACTTAATGATTATTCTAGAGACTCGGGACAAAGAATAAATTTCTAGAAAATAATGTGTACTTCTTCAACACTCCCAATGAACTTAGACATATAATCATTGATATCTTAGATTGTACTGAGGCTAGCCTACCAGCTACCTACCTAGGTCTCCCACTCTCAGTCAGAGAGGTATCTTCAAGTTTTTGGAATGGTATTGTGGAATGTACATAGAGGAAACTTTTTGGGTGGAAGGGGAAAGTACTCAGTAGTGTGGGTAAGCTGTAACTTCTTTGGGCATCCTTGCAAGGTATTCCTACTTACTTCATGTCTCTTTTTAAAATTCCTATGTATTTTGCTGAAAAGATGGAACAGATCCAAAGGAAATTTTTATGGATGGGAGTGGACGACAAATAGAGAATGTCTTTAGTCAAGTGGGAAAAAGTGTGTCTCCCAAAATCTCATGGTGGACTTAATATAAGATCCATCAGGAAAATGAATAAAGCCCTCCTCTCAAAAGTTAATTGGAATCTAATTCACAAAAAAAATGATGGGGGGAAATAATGTATGCCAAATACATGCATAACATTGGTGATTCTAACTTTCTCTAACAGGCGAGATTACCTCAGGGGTCTGTGATATGGAATAAAATGCTAAAAAGTAGAAGTCTTCTCAAATAGGGAATTAGGTGGAAGCTTGGGAATGGTCGGTAGATTAAATTATGGGAGGATAATTGGTTAAGGGACAAACCTCTCATCTCCCAAATAAACTATGGAGAAATTATAGACCTAACTACTCAGTTCTTTGGTGATAGGGTTAGTGATTATATGGAAAATAATAATGGGATAAGGAGCTAGAAAAACCTTTCAAATTGCTGTGTGCATAGGCTTGAGCTTATCCCAAGAATTCAAGAGATCTAGTAATGTGTTTAAGAGATCAGAATCCCACTCTTCCCTCGAGAGGATGAACAATACTAGTGGCTAGATAAGAATGGATCAGTCTTTATCAAATCTCCCTATCATCTACTTACACCTGAAGCTCAGAACAAGGAGGTATGGAAAAAGGTTTGGAATCATAAACTCATTTCAAAGATTAACTTGTTTTGGTGGGTTACTACCCATAAAAAAATCCTTACTCGGGACAACCTTCAAAAGAGGGGGTTTACTTTGGTCAATAGATGTTTTTTGTGTGGTTCTAGAGAGGAATCAGTTTCACACCTATTCATACACTGTGAGTTTACTTAGGATTTATGGGCCACAATACTTAACAACTTTGGCATTGAATGAGTTTGCAATTCTAACCTTAAAGAATTAATTCTCAGCTAAAACTCAACCTTCACACATTCTTGGATTAAGGAATTATGGAAACAAGCTCTACCATGCTTGAGCTAGACTTTATTGAAAGAGAGAAATCATAGAATTTTTAGGAACACTGCTACAGATGTTGCTCAGGTGTTTAAATCCTTTGCTAGGACCATCTTGGAAAGTGTTACAATAGCTCATATTAGTGTTGCAAAGAAACCCCTATCTAAATTTGAAATTCAAATTACTGCCAAATGGAAGGTTTTAAACCTTATCCCTGGGCATTATAATTTCAAAATTCTTCAGAGACTTCATACTAAATGGATACCACCTAAACCCAATTGGATGAAACTCAATTTTGATGGGGCATCCAAGTTGAGTGGTAAATCAAGTGGAGGATGAATAATAAAAAATGAAAAAGGAGGGATGTCTGATATCTATGTTAGTGGCATCAGTTGCCAGAGCAATAACTATGCTGAAGCTATGGCCTTACTTTGGGGATTAAAGTTAGTTATATCCCTAGGAATTAGAAATTTGAATATTCAAGGAGATTATAAGTTGATCATAGATGCTATTAATAAAGCATCTAACGTTGGTATCTATCTAAAAGACATCATTACAAATATCCAGTTTCTTTTACAAAAGTTTTTTGAAGTTGAGATTACCCACACCTACAAAGAAGGTAATAGGGTCACTGATACTTGTGCCAACGTTGGCCAGCAATTCTCAGGATGGAGGGTATGGCAACAATGGGCTCATATACCCCCAAAAATTATACAGATCATTTAGAAGGAGATGACAGAGCATGAATGATGCACATTAATGTCAAAGATAGATTTTGAAGGTGGTCCATGTGGAGAAGGCCATTGCAGATCATGGAAAATGATAACCTTAGTACTTCCTTGATTTTCATGATTAATTCCTTATATCATGAGGTGGAGGTACGAGAGTTGCATCATGAAAACCAAGGGGGAATTATTTTCAAGCATGAAAGTAGACGTCACCACAGTGGGCCATTTTTTAAAATGAGGAGAATGAGAATTATTGGAAAAAAAATATTGGGGCCTCGAAGGTCTGCATTTAGAAGCTAGAAAAGGTCTTCACCAAAGGCCTTTGAAATAACTTTTTGCTGAATATGACTATGTTGGAAGTGGTGGGTAATCCAGGGAATACTGACAATGCAGACAATGAGAATCTTAAGGATCTCATTAATTTTATAGTTATGTAATTTCAACCTTTTTGACTCTGGTCTTTCCAATTTTTTGTTTTGCTTCTGACTTTATTTCTCGGCTATGCCATTGGTTTGGTGCTAGCATCTTTTATTTTCTAGCCTTCTTGTCTTTTTTGACTGTATAGGGTTTGGCCCCTAGTTTACCACCTTAATTAATCAAAAACACTAAAAGAGAGTATCGAGGGACCATTTCTATGCCAATTATTGTTAGGCATATAACCCATGCTACCCTGTGCCACACCATATACATATAACTTCCTTATAATGTACTTCTTTTTCATCGTTAGATTCATGAAGTATGAGCTGTCCCTTCTACTCTGCATCAATGCCTCAAGCTCCCCCATTCTAAAATTGAGGCCACTATTTATGCTGATCTACAACCATACCAATATTGTAAGCACTTAGAGGTTGAATACAAAAAATATAATTATTACCTTAGTTCTGAATTTATATCTAAGAAGAATAAAGCCATAGTTTTTGAATCACCTAAATCCAATTATATAGACCCTGGTGATCTTTCTTCCACTTTGGCCGATCTATTTCTTGTATCCATTACAAATCATTTTACTACTAAGGATGCCAACATTTCCATATATTTTCTAAGATATCTTTTCATATAGTAAAGATACCCAAATCTCCCATGTCTTATGGAACACCTAAACCTTTTGAAAGCCCTAACAAGCCCAACATGATTTGACAAAAGAAAAACACATCTCTATAGAAGCAACCAATGGTGTTTATACTAGGCACTTCACCAAATTAGGATCAAGAGGCCATTCAAGAAGGAGATTGGTTGTATACTAATGGTCTTGCCAATTTATTTCATAATACTAAGTACCCTATCCCTAATTAAATTATGGATAGTTTGGAATGTGTAGGTAAAGGCCTAGGACCATGAGAGAAAGTTCTCTTGAATCTTTATCTACTAGCAAATTTACTATAAACCAAGGCCTCAAATTTATAATACTTAGGGTTGACCTCATGTATTTTTAAAGTGATTCCTCTTTATCGACTAGTGAAGAAATTCTCAAAAATGACACAACATACCATTATATCACCTATGATGAGCTAGATGATAGTGACCTATTTGATTCCAATTCCATTATGACCGTCATAACTCATTATCCACTTACCCTTTACAATCTTGAACTTATTTATTGGGACCAAAATATTCTATTGTAATACTAGATGAGTTTAAAAATGAGGAATCTATTTTAGAGTTTATGGACCTTAGATATGGATTACCACTTGGAAATCAAAAACAAGGTTTTGACTTCTCATTAGACCTTATTGCCTACTTTGGAGATCAAGAAACCTTCCTTGGTCATACAATAGAAAAAACATCAAGATATGCAGGTGTAAACCTCTTTGAGGCACTCATTAGTTAGGGAAATATTAAATATAAAAATAAGCCCTTGAGTGAAAACTTAGTTTAGGTGCTCTTGGATGGGGAAGTTTTCTCACATAAGTCCAAGATTTACAACTAATTCTAGTATTACTTCTGAACAACATAAAGTCTTTGAGTGTCTTGCTCTTAACTTTCCCAAGAAATATATCATTTAGCCATTACCAAAAAAGGTGGAATCACATTCCTCTACGTATGAACTTTGAGATTCATAGCCAATAACTAAAGAAGAGGATTAATATCAAACACTGCCTACTATTCTAGAAGCTGGCTCCATACTCCTTATAAAAGTACAATTGAGGTAAACCTTTAAACCTATGAAGATACTAATATTTTCTATCTAGGTGCATACATCATTAAAAAAAATGTGATTATATTATCACTATTATGAGGGAATTTATTGATATATTCACATGGGCTTACTTAGGCATACTAGGCTTAGACCCTGCCTTGGTTGTGCATTGACTTGGAGTACACATAGATGCTAAGTTTATCAATAAAAAATTATGAAAGATGCACCCACACATTTCCATATTAATAAAAAAGGAACTAGAGAAATTATTGGGAGATGGATTCATAAGACCATTAGAATACTGTGAATGGATATTTAATATTTTCCTAGTTATAAAAAATCCATAGGGTATATACTTGTGTAATGATTTTAGAGACATAAACAAAGCATGTCCCAAGGATTATTTCCCTCTACCAGACATCAACATGATCATCAAATTAATTTTAGGGTATGAGATGTTTTCCCTCATTATTAACTTCTTTAAGTATAATTAAATCAAGATAGCACCATAAGACATCAAGACATATCTCAAAAAAAATCTTCATAGGCTAGCCATAACATCTATGTGTCACCCTTAAGTAGCTACAAATTTTAATAAGGCCCTTGTAGCTCTTGTAAGTCTCATGTGAACCCATTCACTCCTTTAACACTTCATCAAAAAAAAAAAGAACAAAAGACCAATTCCAAAAGCATTGACTCATTCCATATGATCTATAGGTACCCCTTAAGTTCCAAAATCTAACATAGTACCCTTCTGCTTAAGCATAATTTACTTAAACAACATTCTATGTACACAGTCACCATGTATCAATACATACTCAAATTCTAAAACTTTATTCATAATACATATGATTGGTAAAATCTTTAAAATGCACATAGATCATCCTCATGGAGTCTAAAACACTCTCCAATAGCTAATTCCCCATGAAACATCACAACAACATCTAGATAAGATCAATTACTCTTCTCAAGTCACTTATAAAACAAACACAAACACATAGTCAACTTTGACCCTTAATATCCTTGACTATACACATTTTTATATCTTCAAATATATATTTATATATGTGCCTTGGATTCCCATACCACTTTTATTTTTACACCATGATAAAATTCTATCTAGATTGAAAGATATGGCCCAAAGACCAAACACTAGTCTTTCCTTTGTAAATTCAAATATTCAAATGCAAATGGTCATAGTTAACCATCGAATACTATGCTCTCATCTCATTTCCTCTTATCTTTAGATCAATCACGCACCATCTATCTTCTCTAAAATTTAAGGCTTAGGTGCTAATGCCCAAACATTAAACCTTGAACATGGTGACCTTATCTTGTGAAATCTAAAAATTTTAACCTCATGTGCTCTATTGATCTCCTATGTGTAGCTTGATATATAACAATGATAAACAATTGTCACTTTGACCTCTTGAATTTAATACACATTATTGATCTCTATTTATACCATCAATCACTCACCATTGATGCTTGTAAGAAGCTCGATCTTTATCTTTGTTCAGTGTTAAACATTGAACACATGGCACCATCTTGTTATTTCTTGACTTCTTAGAGTAACACACTCTATTGATGATGCTCAAAATTTAACTTGTACATAAATTACTAGGAGAACCTTGCTTATCTACCTATAAAACCAATTTTTCATATTCATATCTTTTACCTTACCCACTTGCATAATCTCAAATTTTGACTATATGATATCCTCACATAGGAAAATACAAACATGTGATAAAATGCTCCTAAAACCCTCACATGTGTGAGATATAATGAAATTAAAATTATCACTTAGATTTTTTGCCATAGAGCCAACTATGTCAAAAACTTATTTAAAAGGCCAACTTTGAACATGCATATCTTTTATTGTGCTTTAGTGCTTGACCTAAAAATTAGTATAAATCAACTGGGCATACAACTAAACAAACCCATATGATCACCTTCTCTTAAAACATCCACACATGTTAGATATTACCTTATAAATATGCTTACTTATCTCTTCTTGCCTCATTGCAAATTTGGCTATGGGAAAACACTATCAAAATGCCTGGGAGCCCAACTTTATACTTGCATATATTTTGACATGCTTAGGTGCATGACTTGGGATTTAATGCATAAGAACCAGGAAAAAATGTGATCACAAACATATGACCAAATCCTCCTAACTCATTCACATATGGAAATGGTGATGTCATCAAATTGTCTATTCATATTTTCTATCACTAGACCCAAATTGTCTAGATGATAACAATGATCAACCATATTAAATACACTCACAAAAACAATCAAATCTTAGAAAACATCTTAGATAAATTTTAAACATCTTAAACACTCCATACTCATCCTTAAAAATCTCTAACCATGCTAAGACAAAATATCAACCAATCATACTTTAAGCATACTACGATAAACACATTGCACACATTGTCACTTAGATTATCAAGGCTCTTCATCCAATCACCTAGACACCTTTATGACATCATAATTATATCATTAAAAATTATTCAAAAATCTCCCCCTTTGTCATTGATGTCAAGAACAATCATATAGAAATATATATCTCACCTTCCTTTTCTCTTTTCAAGCACTTTCACAACAAGAACTTTATCCTCCTTTGAAATAATGACAAAGTGGGCACAATCTGATCCTGAGGACCTAAAAATAATAAAAATAAGAGAGGACCATCTTAGAAAGATGATACAAACTCCCCCTTACCTTAAGCCTACCACTTCTTATCTTGACAACTTCCTCTTACTCTATACCAACACTCTCTTCAACCAAACACTACCACCAATGAAAAAAGAAGAGACAAAACCACTAGAATATTATGTAATTCACCAATAAGAATCTAGAGGGACCCCCCAATATTTTTGAGTCATTGCATTACATGAGCATCTTCAGATTTCCAAACACCATGAAGAGCCACCACACATGCATACTAGCCTTCTCTCTCAAGCTACCACAAGGGCCACCATGAAAACTTCATTCCACTCAAAAAATAGGAAACATGATCTCAACCAACTTGATAACTCTCATTGAAACAAACATACTTTTCTCTTTTGGAGAAACTGAGCAAAAATCACTCTTCTTCAAACTAGGCCTATCTAGCCTTCTTATAGCCCTACTTGAAACTTGTAGATCCCACAATTTTCAATAGACACTACTTCAAGACCTAAAACTTCATATATAGAACACCCTCATATACCCCCTCAAGTACACAAATTTTTATCACCAAGATCATTCTCTACAATATACTTCCTTAACAAACATACTAGCCAATTAACCCTCCATAATTAGAAAAACTTAAATAATTTGAGAACCAAAAACCTTAAAAATCTCTATGAATTATTACTTGAAAAAAAATTTGGCCCATAAAATATATTAAGAAGCTTCAAACCTC